>JNNM01000008.1:612121-778843 GCA_002895615.1 Saccharomycopsis sp. UWO(PS) 91-127.1
CTTTCTTCTTTGGCGTAACCGGTGGCACAACAACAACAGTTTTAGATGATGAAGAGGAAACCGATGCAGGACGTTTTTGCTCCAGCATTGAAGGCGATGAAGCAGATGAAGACGTGGCCAGCCAGCCGGATCTGTAAAGCTCGTTGGAGTACGTTACCCATAACACCAAAGTGTCAATCGATGACACTCTCAATTGCACGTCAATAATCAACCTCGACCCATCAGCATGTTTCCCGTAAATTCCTTTGGAGCTCAAAAATAGTTCGTCTTCAATCTCTTCCTCTGATTTGCCCTGAAACTTATCACGGTGCTCGTGGCACTCGAAAGTGGCTTGTATTCTTCGGAAAAAATGTTCAGGGAGCACCAAACCGGGGAGCAAGTTTTTGTTGGTGTTGTCGGTAATTTTCTTGCTCTTTTGAGCAGCAAAAGCTTCTCCACACCATTTTTCAGGAGTAGAGTTGTTGCTCACCAAGCCGCTCAAGAAATCTGCTAGCTTTTTGGTGGAAGATGAAAATTCAATGAAACGGGTGAAATTAGGAATGATCTTGTTGATGGACTGCCCAATCAAATCACCGTGACCAAATAAATTCTTGGCAACTGACCGATTGTAACTGAGGATGTTGTAGTTTGAAGCAGAAATAACGAAAATTCCCGCAATGTAAGGTAATGTATGAATTTTCAACAACCAGTTGTTATTGTTTGTCTTTTCAGACAATACAGCGCAGGGGAAATTCTCTTGAAGATCATCGTTCAAGTTCAAAGTGTAGTATCTTGTATCGTTGATTTCTTCAAGACTTGAGCCGTTTTCAAGCATGGAATCAAGGGATTTGGAAATTGTTTTCAATGGTTGTGGAAGTTTAGCAGTGTAGCCCAACTTCATCAACAAATTGCCAGTAATCTCATTCATGGACTCCACCATCCAAACATCATTGGTTTTGTTATGATCAACCGTGAGATCCATTGCTAGACATGGGATTTTCTCAAACTGGAAAATCACCAAGTTTTCCTTCCTTTTAGCCCACAAAGAGCACCATTTGATTGGGTATTTTTTGTTGATATCACTAACAGCAACAATTTCACCAGAAAAAATAATATCTTTATTGGAGTGGTTCGATCTGTTCAAAGGGGCCTCCTCGCTAGAGTTTGAAAGCCGTTTGATAATCTTTTGCATAACAAAGTCTTTTGAGTTTGGTGCAATCAAATCCAACAAGCCAATTTCTTTGATGTTGATATTGTTGTCTTTGAGACCGAAGAGCAAAGTTGACAAGTCGTTGACAGCTCTCAAGTTCCATGGTTGTGCAGTTTCACAGGTGATGATCGCTTCTGGAGTTGAGTTTTTCAGGGTTGATAAAGAGTGGAATGGACGTGCAGGCATGTACTGAGAGGTGAAGGTTTGCAGTTGTTGTTGTTGTTGTTGTTGTGAAATTTTGCTAGACTTGTTATTGGTATCATCATCAAGTTCCAAAACTGGTGAGCTAAGTTTTGACAAAGTTGAAGGAAGATGTTTATGGTGAGATGATTGGACATTTGAATCGTCAAAGGAGTTGAATTTTTTCAAAGCTACTCTCAATGGCGGCTGCAATCTTTGAGAAGCTTGAGATGTGGAGGAGGCACTAGAAGTGCGACTTGCGCTGACGACTCTTCTAGAAGTAGGACCTTGATTCTGGTAATGCAATGAGCCAGTTGAATGGGGGCCCAAAGCCACGGAGGACACGGTTCTATTGAAATGCGAGTGCCTATGATCATGATGATCCAGATGATGGCCATTGGGGCTTGATATGCTAATGCTGTTGTTGTTGTTGTTTGTCATTGTGGATTCGTAAAAAGGCGTTGCGAGAGCATATAGAAGTTTCTTTTGCAAGAATTGCTCTTTTGACTCGTCGTTGACATTGCTCAAGGACAAATCATGTAAATCCAAAGCTATCTCATCAGATGGGTAAATGTCTCTAACATTATTCATTGGAGTAGTTTTAACATTATTAGCAGCAGCAATAACAGAAGGAGGAGTGCCATGAACAGAGACCAAAGAGATCATTGATTTCAACTTGTCGCGAATATTTTGATAAATCAACAGGTCTTCACTATGCGTGAGCGGGGACTCGCCTTTGGGTTTCCTGACATATTTGGCAATATCATCTGAATTTATTGGGTTATTATTCATCAAGAAAGGAGTGTTAAGAGAGCTCGAACGTTTGGTGAATCTTTTTCTGTTATCAGGCGGCTCTAGCGAAGATGAATTGCGCAGTTGATTCCAGGAATATGACTGTGATAATGCTGAAAAGGGTGCTGAAGAGAATGAAGTTGAGCCGTCTGCAGACAAGGGGGACGTTGCGTTTGAAGAAGAGACGCATGAAGTATCAGCAGATGATGCAGATGCAGATGATAAAGATGATGATGCCGTTGATGATGATGATGTTGTTGTTGTTGTTGAGGTGAGATTGCCGCTGCTTTTATTATTGCCTCTGAAAAATGCAGACAATGCAGCACTGGATGCGTTTGATTCAATTTTGATTTTTGACTTTTGAGAAGTGTCAATCGATAAGTTCAAATCGTTTTTCAATCTTTTGGAAGAGGAGGAGGAGGCAGCAGAGGAAGAGGGGCCGGTTGTGGATGGAAAAGATGTATGGTTTCCTGAAAGTGGCGTGTGAGAGCTTGTGCGAGATAAAGGTCTCAATTGAGGCGGTACATCAACAGAAATTATCTTATTCTTATTGGGTTGTGGGGAGCCAGAGGCATTGGTGACATCGGAGTTGTTGGAAAACGCATTTAACGAGTAAATCAAATCTGGACGCTCTATAAGGATTTCTAGGGATCTTTTCAAAACGTTGAGTCTCAAAGCGAGGGAGTTTGGAGAGAGATGGGCGTATGAGTAGGCGTTTGTCGATTCGGTGGGGAAGTTTAATATTTCGTTGGAGGAAAAGAAGAGATTGTCATTAACGTTTTGATTTAATTGAATATTCTTTTTGTTATTATTGTTGATTTCGTTATCGTTACTGTCATGATTGATATTATTATTATTATTAATATTGATATTATTATTATTATTATTATTATTATGATGATTATTATTATTGAGGCTGATGATGTTATTATGTTGATTTTCTGATTGAGAAGCTGGGGAAGCTGCTAACAGGGGCAGGATATCATCGTCAGCGTCATTTTCGAAGTAGAACTTTGAGCGAGAAGACAGGGTATTGGGGGTTTGTACGTTGTCTTGCTGGGACAGCATTATACTTTGCTGGGGTGGCAGTGATAGAAGATGAAGATGAAGATGAAGATGTTTCTTGAATTTCCAAAAAAACAGAAAAAAATATAAAAATCGCAGGAAAAAATAATAATAAAAACAACCGTCAAAAGAGGATGATGGCAGCGCTGTTTGAGGGAGCAGACGAATTGATGAGAGGGAAGAGAGGGAAGAGAGTGGAATGTAGAGCAATATCCATGTACAAACGTGGGTATATATATATACATGTATATATACATCTATATTCAGGTTATTAGAAAAGGAAAGTAATGAAAACGATACTAAGGAAATAATGGATGCTCCTCTTTAAGATAGTGAAGGAGCACCGCGAAGAAACAATCAGAAGCAAGTGAACAGTCAGTAAAGTATGAAGCCCAGCTAGCTCGGTGCGACACTTCACCGCTTTCCTTGTGGCAAGTTCCCTTTCAGCCCATCTTCTTCTGATATTTTAGCAGTATGCTGTTTATAAAACGGCGCTTCTACACCGTAACGACAACCGAGGTCTCACCTGGACATACCGTGCTGGCCGAGCGATGCAAATGCCATGCCTGCTTTTATCCGCACATGGGCAGCAGATTTGTTGACGTTGATCTAAATGCTGATCTGTACATAGATTGGGGATTATGGCTCCATCTACCTCAGCTGATGCTTCTTTCAACGACGAGGACGGAGTGGACTCCTCATTGGCGTATCGACCAACCAAACTGTAGCACCGGGAGCCATTACAATCAACACCATGGCAGTTGCTGCTCTCCTTCCTTCTGAAGGGGGAGCTGCCTTCCCTCATCTGCTGCCCCCAGAAGATTAGAGAAGCGGCACGTGCCCACGCCCGCCTTTTTCCTCTCCAATCAAATTCCTGCAAAAGTTAAGCTCCCCCCAGAAAAAAAAAAATAAAACAAGAAAACATTGTTGCACTTTGAGCTCAAGGAAGTGCAACAGTTGAACTGATTATAGAACACGAACACACACCATGTCCGGCGGCCATTATCCATATCCTAAATACGTGTGGGCACCATCCGGCGGTTGGTGGCACACACCTCTGAATGCCAACAGAAACGCTGCCATCATCACCACTGGCTTCATTGGGATCTTGATGTTGGGCAACTATGCCTTGAGAAAGCACGAATATGATCCTACTTTGGAACACAAAGAGGAGGTGGTTTTGAAGTGGGCAGAAGCTGCCAAGAGAAAGTAGGCCAGTTCCCCGGTGTTATGTCCATTCTCTCTCTTGAACAAATTTTTCGGGAAAGGACTCAATTGTACAACAACGAATGAGGTCAAGGTCAAGCCTCAGTGCCATAACTTCGCATAATGCCATATATCATATCATATCATCTGTTCAAACTGTAGGATATTCGTAGCATCGCCATTGATTGGGAAGGTGAAAAAATAAATAAAAAAACACACAATATCACCTAAAATATGCACAACAACTTGACTAGAAAAGAAGAAATGGCCTTCCTTGACCAGTTTGACTCCCAACCCCTACTACTGATCCTCAAGCCTGCGGTGGTCTCCCACGTCCATGTAGTCTACTCCTCGTTGCCCGTTTTCCAAGACTTTCTCTACAATGAAATCCTCAATGCACACCAACCCACCATCATCCTTGACTCGTTCCACCATCTCTCCACCATGAACAAGGCCCATTCTTGGACGTTCTGCTTCCCGATCTCCACCTCCATACCAGATGTTCTTTTGCAAATAGAGCGCCTTCCGCACTGTCTCCCCAATGACTTCCCCACGGATCAAGACGTTGTTCTTGTGATTGACTCGCTCTCCATTCTCCTGCTTTTAGGCACACACCACGAGCTCCGTTGCTTGTTCCAGCTCTTGCACACGGGGCTGTGGAGCGCGCCGTTCCACAGCCTCTTGATCGTCTCCTCCAGTTTCCCGCTTGCCGATGCGTTCACAATGTTAAAGGGCCACGATATCAGCAAACTACCTGAAATGGTGCGCGAAAATCAGCAATTCATAGACCAGATCGTTGATCTTACACAGCAAAGGGAAGTAGGGGCCATTGATTGAGAGATGACTTGATAATTCTTACAGCGGACATTACTAAAAATCTTTGTAGTAGCCATAATTTTAGCTCCTAATTGACAGTCTTTGGCGAAACTTCCTTGGAGGCAGTGGTGCTGACAACGTTTCTGCGGGTCAACCCTCCGGCCTTTTCCGTGATCTGGACCCCCGTGACACCACCCCCAGTCTTTTCCAGAATCTTCGTCTTTGGTGCCTGGGTTCCTGGCGCAACTTCCCCGCGGTGCTTAACCTTGGTTGACTGTTTAACGTTCTTCACCACCTTCACAGCAAGCTCGAGCATCTTCCGTTCCAGGTCGCTCCCAAAGGCAACCCATTGTTCCTCAATAACATCGGAAGCAGCTTCGGACGACACACCAAGGGCACCATCACCACCCCCATTGGTGGCGGCAAAGTACCGCCCCACAAAGGATCTCTTCAATCTCAACGAGTTCTTCAAGTCCTCCTTTGTCTCTTTGGAATCAAACTTCTTGTAGAACTGGCTCAAGACGTAGCTCAAGACCAAGTACATGTGCTCGCTCACAATGATGACCGACAACAACGACCAGGTCTCGACCAGCACCGCCGACCGCTTGAACAAGTTCAAGTTCTCGAGATCCTTGCCGTAGATCACGTCGCTCTTGCCGTACATGGAGGTGATGGCAGGGGCAATGATCGAACTCAACCACACCAACAACCCCAAGAACTGGTTCCATGGGTAGATCGAGTTGCTTCTCGTTGGAATGGGTCTCTTGTTCTCCACAAAGATCTTGGTGGCGTCGCCAATGAACTGAACATAGTTCACCACCAAGCAGATCAAGGGGGCAATTGTCCAGCACTGCGAGAAAAACACCAAGTTGCCAAACTGCATCACCATCTGCTTCAAGTCGTCGTTCACGTCGTAGGTGCTGAGCTCGTACACCTGCTTGCGCACCTCAGTCAAGTAGTGTTTTTCGTCATCAAGGTCATTGTAGTCGTAAAACACGTCGCTGTCCTTTTTGCTGCTGATCACATCCTTCACAACACGGGTGACAAATGGCACCACGTACTCCAAAAAGAACCCGATAATCTGATTGGTGACCATGGCAAAATAAAATTGCCCGTTCATTCTCATGGGGTTGATCTTGATGAAATGGTTCTGCTTCAATGGGAAGCCCGGGTGGATGTACTGGAAAACCGCGTACTCCACTTGCCCCAAGTACTGGTTCATCATGTATCCAACCGGAAAGTAAATGAACGCAGTGATGAAGATGGCCATGTACGACACCAAGAACGAAATCATAAAAAGCTTCTCGTTCTTCAGGTTGTCCAAGTTCAACATTGTCTTGTGGTTTTCCCATTTAACAAACTTCTGGGCAATCAAGGAATAAACCTTGGTGTAAATAGGCACAAACACTGAAAGCATCACCATTGGAGTAAAGGCAAACAACGACTTCAAAGGGCCGTCGTACAACTCGGCAATGAAGATTTCAACAAAGAAGCACACAAACTGCCAAAAGATCAAGGCAAGGGCAAACAAAATGATCACTGGGAAAAACGCCACTTTCTTCAAAAACCGCTTGTATGATGGGTACAGTCTGAACAAGATCTTCAGGCCCGCTGCAGCGGCATAGTCCTCTTCAAAGTCGGTTGGAACGAAATCCAAGTTTTCCGTTTGCGACACCGAGGACGAGGTCAAGTTCTTGACGTTCCACTTGATCGACAAGTCGCTTTCTTTCTTGGCCCAGCTTTGCACGAAAAACACGGCCCACACCAAGTTCATAAAAGTGTAGAGCACCGAGAACTTTTGGTTCACCTTGCCCTTGACAAAAAAGTTGATGGCCCCCACCGCGGCAGGGAACACCAACCAGGTCAAGTAGCTCTTCAAGAACGCAAAATAAAAGGCAATCTTGGTGCCGTACTGAGTCCGGATCGTCTCAATGTCGCTGTCCTCGATCTTGAACGTCTTGCTCCACTTGGAAAGCAACTTCTTGTTGGCGGCGTAGTCGTGGATCGGCTGCACCGATTCAACAAAACCCCACTTGCCCACGCCAGGCCGGATGCCCGCGCCGCCGTACTCCTCGTCCACCAAGTACGAGTAGATCACCCTTAACCGGTCCGCCTCGCAGAGCGCAACCCCGCCAGCGGCGGCGGACTCTTCAAACAAGTCCATGTTTGTTCCATAGAGAAAGTCCGTGATTTGGCTTTCCTTCACCACCGTGAACAAGCGGGTCTTGCTCATTCTCACAAACACCAACACCTTGTGCACGGCGTGGCCCGGGCGGATCTGGACAAGGAACCCGTGCTCCATCAACGCCTGGAGCAAGTTCTCCAAGTCGGCCTGGGCCTCCGGGGTTGGGGCCTCGGCCTTGTGGTCGTACGTGTATTGCGCCGAGATAACAAAGTCTGGACGGAGCGACTCAATCGAGAGACCCTTCTCAGGGATAACCTTGTCTGGTTTCTCCATGGTTGTTCTAAATGTTGATAAGTGGAGAGATGTTACAGGTGTTCGTGTTGCCCCTTGTTTACTTTTTTTTTTTTTTTTTTTTTTCTATTCTCAAAGGGAGATAAAAAAAAAGAATGGCCGCCTACAGGGCATGAACAATGCATGTTTTATTTATTTATATATACATATAAAATAATTATTTCTCACTCTGCAAGCTCTTGTCAACCCGATTGACAATCTTCTTCAATATTCCCAACCACTTGAAAACGTCCCTTTTGTTCCCATCTTGGATGCCCTCCAACAAGCCCGGCAACGCAACCGCACTGTACCCGTTGTTTCTGTCCACCGCGTAAACCGCGTGGCGGTACCATTTTCTGTTCTTCAAGCCGCCATAGTGCAAGAAGCTGCGCTCCAAAAACTTCATCTTGGCGTTCAACACCCCTATCTTGCGCCGGAGCACCGCACGGTGCCAGTTGGCCACAGGGTTGTAGTGGGAGTAGTTCTTGTCGTAGTACGCCAACTCCTCAAGAAGCTCCTTGTACCGCACCTCGAACGCAATCGAGGTGTTGAAAAGATCGGCAATCTTCAACTTCACCAGGGAGATGAGTCTGCCCAAGGTGACAGAAGTGGCATCTTCATCCTCTTCAAAGTCGTATTCAATGCCATTCTCTTTCAAGATCTCTGCCAACTCTGCTTCTTCAAACTTGTTTCCTCCTCTTCCTCTTCCTCTTCCTTGACAATGCTTTCTTGCCCTTGGGCTGATCTCAGTGTACTCCATCCAGTCACTTGAAATCAAATCAGCCGTCTCATTAAAGTGCCCGCTCAACTCAATGGTGTTTTCAACAACCCCAAAGTTCAATCTTCTCTCGCCAGACAACGACAACGCAAGCAACCCATAAAACTTGGCCATGGTGTTGTGGTAAACAAAGCCTGGGTCGCCAAAGTTTTCCATCCAGTAGAACGAATCGTAATTGGAGTGGTAGTGATAGATTGGATCTTCAGGTCCGGGGGCAAAAGCAGCATTCATCGAGGTGATGCCCAAATGCTCCATGAAAACCGTGAAATCAGACCCGCTGCCAAGCATACCAATCTTGCGGCCTTTCTTGTAGTAAAAATGCTCAAATAATGTTTCGTTCGAGTATTTAGGATTTGGGTTGGGGACTTGCTTCAAGCACTCGTTGATGACCCTGTTCAACAATGGAGACGCTTCAAGGCCAAGCGCAGTGCCTGCAACCGCATCGTCCAAGTTCAAGTATGCCACAACATTCTTTTGGAGCTCCTTGTGGTACAATTCGCCGTACTCTGTGGAGCCCAAAAGCGCATACTCTTCGCCATCCCATGATGCAAATCGAAGAGTTCTCAAAGGTTTCCAATTGTACTCGGTTTGCAACTTGTGCAACACCCGAATCACCTCCATTGTAGTGGCGGACCCGGAGTTTGGGTCACCTGCACCGCCTTTGATCCAAGCATCCCTGTGGTTGCCCAAAAGAATAACCTCGTCCTTGTTTTCACCTTCAATCTCACCATAGACATTGTAAATTTTGCGGATTTTGTAGTCCTGCAAATTGACCATGTTCAAAGAGGTGTTTTGTGCAGGCCCCACGTGATATGTCACGCCTGGCAAGCCGCCTTCCCAGGTCTTGATCTTTGGGCCTTGATTATTGAGCGATTTCAAAATGGGGATCACCTCCTTGTAGCTGATTGGCAAGGAAGGGATTTTTGGAATCGAGTCGTGAGGATCGACACGATGGACATCATCATTATCGTCACCTCCTTTGGAAGGCCATCCAGGGGTGGTGGGGTCGCCTGGGATCACTGAAAGAAAGTTCACAGAGCCACGCTGGATCAGAGAAGGGTTTCTGGCAGGGCCCTTAGGATAAGGCTTGTAGCCGTTTGCCTCGGTGATTTTACCATCATCCAGAGGTTCCGAGTAGATCAAAACGCCAACAGCACCCGACTCCTGAGCAAACTTGACTTTCAAGCCCCGAAAAAGCTTGCCGTATCTCACAATGGCAATCTTGCCGGCAACATCGACACCATGGTCCTTGAGGGTGGCAAAGTCCTCTTTTGTGCCGTAGTTGCAGTAAACGTACTGGGAGGTGACGTTGCCGTTTGCTGAGTAGCCATGGAATGAAGGAATCAAGTCATCGCCACGGGTGGTGGGGTCCTCTTCCAACTCGTCTTCTTTCAAACTCGGTTCATACAAGATTTTGCCAGTGGAGGTGCGTAGCAACTTCAAAGAGTGGCCCACGGGACGGTTGAGATAGATGTCAAAGTCCTCAATGGAGACGCTGGTAAGTCCAAACTCTCTGTACTTGTCTGCTTGCCAGTTGACCAATTCAAGATTGTCGCCTGCCAAGTGGGGGGCTTTTGTAAACTCCTTTAGCCACTTGCCAGCGAGATTCGACACCGCCAACTCGCTCAAATATGCGGATTTGAGGAACGGCAAGCCGTAAGAGGAAGAACTGGCGGCAGGGGAGCTGTTATAGGTAGCAAAGAAATGCACCACCCAAATGAAGAACACCCACATTCTAATGCGAGCGACGATCCGACGACATTTGGCCCATTTTGTATTTTTGACCGAGACGTCCTGGTGGGACACGGGGAGCAAGGGCTCCTCGTGATCCTCGAATTTCTCGAGTTTCTCGTCCAGCAACATATCTGATTGATTGAGTGATTGATTGATTGATTGTAAGGGGCAGATTGTGAGAATTCCCATGGATGGCGTTAAAGATTGCTTATTGGGGGGTTGCCCGGAGAGGGCAGTTGGGTATTCCGGGGAACGAAGCTTGGAGCTGTTCTGAGAACGCAGTGCGCGTAGCAGCGAAAGCAAAGGAAAAAAATGGAATTCAATGGAGCCCCGCTCAATAATCACAACAATTTCTCTCTTTCTCTCTTTGTTTAGTCTTTCTTCACACTGAAAAAATTTCTTCACTCCATCACAGATTGCCCACATACAAAAAAAATCATTATAATTTTCAAAAAACTTTCCAAAGTAAGAGAGTTAACATAATAATATAATACATATATTTATATATATATATATATTCAATCATATCCTACTTCTCCCCTTATTAATATTATCATCTAATATTTAACAAGCAACAGTCCATCATCACATTTTACTGTTATTCCCATCCTTTCATCATACGAAAATGTCCACCGCCGCCGTTGCCACCTCTGAAAGCCCTGCTGCTGCTGCTGCTGCTGGCTCTTCTGGCGCCTCCAATGCAGGCCCAGCCAAACACAACAATGACAACATCGTCTTGGAAACAAGATTGTACATTGGCAACGTCGACTTCAACGCCACAAAAGAGGAGTTGGCCGAGTACTTTGCCGGGGCTGACATTGAAACTATTGATATTCCCCAAAGATACATTTCCAGAACCCAATCATATCGCTCCCTTGGATACGCCTTCATCAACTTGAAGTCTGCAGACGAGTTGGACAGCTTCATTGACAAATTCAACGGCAAGAGTTTCAAAGACAGAGTCATCACTGTTAGCAAAGCAACTGCACCAAAGGACAAGTCGGAAGAGAGAGCCGCCAAACCAAAGAGCAAGAAAAAGTCCAAGCCAGCCAAAAAGGCCGACAGCGCTGATGCTGAAACCACTGACGCCACAACTGATGCTGCTGCCACCACTGGTGCCACTGAAAAGAAGAAGGAGTCCAAAAAACCTGCCAAAATTTCCAAACCAAGAATACCTCTTTCCGAAGGCACCCCATCCAAGGACACTGTTTACATTGCTAATCTCGACTTCAACTTGAACACTGACCAGTTGACCAACTTTTTAAAATCTGAAACCAGCTACGAGCCTGTCTGGGTCAAGGTGCCAAGCAGAAAGTTGCCTGCCCACGTTTACAGAACCTTGAAGAGAAAAGAAGTGCCAATCAAGTTCATGTCCAGAGGGTTTGCCTTTATCAAGTTTGAGTCCGAAAAGGTGCAATCAGAGTTCATCAAAGAGTTTGATGGCAAAACCATAAACGGTAGAGAAGTGTCTGTGAAGGCTGCCATTGACTTGCCAGAAGAAGAAGAGGAAGAGGAAGAGGAAAAACCTGTGGAGGAGAGCAAGGTGGAGCAGGAGGAACAAAAGTAGAGCCAAAGTAGGGCCCTATCTTGGCCTAGCCTAGCTAACTAGCTAGCTCACTATAAGTGATCAGCAACAAAAATTCTAGCAACAAATGTAGTGTGAAATAGTTTGTGTATCAAAAGTATCAATCTCGCAGACCATCTTGTAATAATAATAACATCTTGTTGATCTCCAGCAGAATGGCTACGCTGCTTTACGTTTTATGGCCGGCTTTTTTTCTATGCTTTTTTTCCCGTCCTGTTTTTTTTTATTCCACAAAAAAATCAGCTAAAAACGAGATAAAAAAACAAAGAGCAAAAGAGAGAGAGAGAGAGAGAGAGWGAGAGAAGTCTCTCTGTTTATCATACCTCGCAGACCTCGAACTAGGCCCAGACCCCCTGCTCTCGCTTTACCATCCCATCTTCATGCAAACCCCGCCATGTCTGCGTTATTCAAAACCAAGGACATTCAATTATCGAGGACCAAGAAGTTTCCCGACCGTGGAGGAGCAGCAGCAGCAGCAGCAGCAGCAGCAGCAACAGCAGCAACAGCACCATCATCTCCTGGAGGAGCTAGAACAGACTCATGGAACAACAGCATGAGAATCTCCCTTGAAAACTTCAACAAATTCGGCAACCTCCCGCCTCTTCTCTCGCCCACGCTCCCCCCATGGTTGGATCAAGACTACAATCAGTTTGACGAGATCAGCGTGCCCAAGTCCATGCTCTCTCCCACGCTACCCACCTCTTTCGACAGCTCCAGCACAAGGAGAGCGACGGCAGACGTTGACGACTTTGACAACGTTGACAGTCTTAATTCGGCCGATTTGGACGTTGACGAGACCGTCCGCTTGGGCCTACACTACTACCACGTCAAAAGAAAACGCATAAACAGCAGGGTTTCATCCTCGTTCATTCTTTGTTTGTCAATCAAACCAAAGCTTCTTCGGCGATTTGGCACCGGTGCTTCCAAAAAGCCTCACAAGAATCTCGCGGTGGCCGCATCAGTGCTCCCGTCCAAGAAGAAACTCACTATCGATCAAAAACGCAAGCACGCAGAAAGCATCTACTCGGACTCTGGCTCTGAGGACACCGACGAGGACGCCAAGCAGAAGCAGGAGCTGGATCTGTACAAGGAGTATTATCAGGAGCGCATGAGGATCAAGGAGTTTGAAAAGCTACGACACAAAAGGATGGCGGCTTCCATCTCGGCATCAACGTCGGCCTCGTCTTCCACAACAAGTTCGCCTCACCAGGTGAGCGTGTCTGCTGGTGTTGGTGGTGTTGGTGGTGTTGGTGGCGCATCCTCTGCAAACCGGAAGTCGACGGGCATGGCCCCTGCACCCGTGGTGGTGCATGATCCAGCCGTCATTTCGAAGATGAAGCTGATTCTTCAGTCCAAAAAGAAGCACTTCACCGAGCTTGCAACCTCCAAGAAACACGAGGCTGATAAGATCATCAAGGAGACCCCGCGCAACAAGCCGCTCTTCATTATATCTACCATCGACTCTCTTCTTCTCTTTATGATTGCATTTATTTATGACGACTATCTCCGCTCCATTGACGGCATCGGCCCCAACGAGCGCCAGTGGTCTACGTTGATTCCCTTTGTTTCGCAGCTTGTTTCAAAATTGGAGAGTTACACGAGCTCCAGCTCCAGCTCCAGCTCCAGCTCGGGCGCAAGCACAAGCTCCAGCTCGCTTACTCTTGTGCAGGGGCTCTGTTACCAGCTTCGGTCCTCTATTAACCACTATCTCAAGTCGATCTCGTTGAGCAAGACCACCCAGTACGTGGAGCGCAAGCGCGCCATCGAGACCATGAAGAGAAACAACGACCCTAAGTTCATCAAAGAGGACGATCTCGAGCTCAAGGAACTCAATCTGAAGCTCCTTAACCAGTACTATCCAAAGTCCTTGAAAACCGTTGACGATCTCGAGTCGGACTTCCTCAAGGGCGAAAACCTCCTTAGTTACAGCAAGCTTGATGTTTTCCTCCCCAAGACATGCGTGGCCCATCTGCGCTTCCTGCATGCCTACTTCACCAACAGCACCGCCAGCAAGCCCAACCAGTCCATGATCCTGTTCTTCAACACCAACAACGACTCGGTGTTCACGGCCTTGAAGGAGCTTGCAGGTAGTCCGGGCGGCGGAGTGAACGGTGCGGCACGCGCCACAAGAGCCCAGGCGTTGTTTGAGAAATTCGAGACTCAGCGCATCACAAGCTACAGCTTTTATCTTCCCTTCAACCCGTATCTTCGGCCCGCGCAGGTTGTGTCGTACGGGTACTCGGTGTTGAAGGAGTGGTGCGAGAAGTACAACGTGGGGTACGAGTGGTGATGATTAACATCGATCCATCTGCAGTATTTTGTAAGAAGAGAAGCGAAACCAGCGGCAACTTCCGCATTGGGAAGTACGCGGAAATTAAGCGACAGCCATCGATTAAGGTGAAAGTTTTGAAATATTTAAGTAGTCTAGGAAGCTCCAGCTTAAGGTTCTTTAGTTTTAACTTTGTTTGATCTTGTCTTAGACCTCATTTTGTCATCAACCCCAGTGAAAGATTTCCCTCTTGCGCGCTCACTTTTTGTACATAACACAAGCAAAGAAAAACATGACAGCCCACCCTTTGGAACACCATGTCAGCAAGCGGTTCCAGTACCGCAAGGAGTTTGTGTTTGCCCACCAGCAGGACGACTCTGTCGAGGTGCATCCTGATCCGATCTTCCTCCACTACGGGTACCCGCACGACGGGTTCTACCCGGTGGACTCGATCCAGCTAAACGTGGTGGAGGAGCCGTTCCAGACGTACAACAACCCGCAAACCGCGCTCACGAAGATTGTGATCCCGCGAAACAAGAAGCAGTACAACGAGGCCCACCCGGACAAGAAGCTCGGCTTGGACTGCTCCGAGGCGTTGAACTACAGCGAGGACTACGGGCTCGACTACTTCAACAGCGTGTTGAAGGAGTTCATCCTCGGCACCCACCCGCCAAAGTTCCCTGACTGGGACTACGTGGTGTCGTTCGGCACCGGGGACGGGGTGTACAAGGTGTTTGACCTCTTGTTGGACCCGGGCGACACCGTGTTGGTGGAGCAGTACACCTTTGTCATCTCCTTGTCGAGCATCACCTGCTTTGGTGCCGAGATTGTCCCGTTGCAGATGGACTTGTACAAGGACGGCATCGACGTTGACAAGATGGAGCACATGCTTGAGAACTGGCTGGCAATCCACCCGGGCAAAAGGTTCCCCAAGACCTTGTTGACCATCCCCTCGGGCCACAACCCGATCGGCACCACCCAAACGTTGGCCACCAGACAGAGAATCTACAACTTGTGCGAGAAGTACGACATTGTCATTGTCGAAGACGACCCCTACGGGTACTTGGCATTGGCAGACTACCATGCAGAGAACCCGTTCACAGATGCCTTGACCACCAAGGACTTTTTGGCAAACTACGCACCCACGTCGTACCTTGAGCTCGACACGTCGGGACGGGTGATCAGAATGGAGTCCTTCAGCAAGGTCATGTTCCCCGGCTTGAGACTCGGGTTCATTGTCGCCAATAAGCTCTTCATCCAGAAGATCAAGTTGTTTATCTCCATCTCAACAAAGCAGCCATCGGGGGTGTCGGAGGCGCTTTTCTGCTCGCTTTACGACAACATGAACGGCATGGAAGGCATGGTGCGCTGGTTCATCAAGTTGTCGAGCGAGTACAGCGAGCGGAAGCGGGTGGCCATGAAGCAGTTGAACGACTCCAAGTTGGCCAAGCTCGGCAAGCTCCACGTGTTGGAGCCCTTGCATGGCATGTTTGTCGTTGTGCAGTTCAAGTTTCAACCGGGCACCAATGTCCCAGAAGCATTGAACGAGATGGAGAAGATCGGCTTGCAAAAGGGCATTGTGTTTGTGTTGGGGTCCAGACTTGCTGCCGACGAAGAGAGCAAGAAAGACGCCAACTTTGTGAGATTGGCCTTGAGCTGTTCCAAAGACCGCGAGGACTTGCTGGTCGGGTTTGACCGATTCATCAAGACGGTGGAAGCGTACTACTCAAAGAACGAGGGTCTCCTTTAAACATATATATATAACATTTCTTCTTTATCATCTATCTTCTTTATCATCATGCAAAACACCGAAAGCCCAAAATGTAGAGTGATAGGAAAAAAAAAAAAAAAAAAAAATTAACATTCTGCAAACTAAACACACACACATAGCTGTCCATTCTGTTCATTCGATCCCCTCCAATTCGCCCACCTTCCACCCACCTCACACCCCGATGTCTCCCAGAATGACGCTCCGGAGCATATACATTGTCAGACACGGATACAGGTCAGACTGGCTCCCGTACACCGTCAAGCCACCCACGGGCTATGCGTGCGACCCTTCGTTGGCACCCCATGGTGTGGAACAGGCCCACGAGCTCTGCGAGTATTTCCAAAAGACAGCAGCCACCACTACTGCCAGCCCTGTCAAGCCGCCCCAGCTCATTTTCTCCAGCCCGTACTACCGGTGTGTCGAGACAGGCAACCCCACGGCAGAGCTGCTCCACATTCCCATTTTCTTGGAGAACGGCATTGGCGAGTGGTTCAAGCCGTTTCGCGGGGTGCCTCCGGGGCCGGACTACCACAGCTTGAAGCAGTTCTTCAAAACCACTCTTCTGGACAAGTGGGACCCCAACACCGTGGTGCCGCTGAAGGACGGCGAGGACGCTGCCCAGATATACAAGCGGTGCCAGGAGTTCTGGGGCAAGTTCATCCCCAAAGTCGAGCTGCAGTTTCCCGAAGTGGAGTCGGTGTTGTTGATCACCCATGCTGCCACGAAGATTGCCTTGGGCATGGCGCTCTTGGGGTACAGGGACGTCAATGTCTTTTTGAAGCCCGAGCATGGCGGGGTCGAAGGTCAGGAGTCCAGAATCGACGCCAGCACTTGCTCTTTGGACTCCTACTACTTAAAAGACCCAGACCATCGCTGGGCCGTGAACTTCACGGGGAACACCGATTTCTTGTCGCATGGGGGTGAGATGGGCTGGCATTTCGCCACTTCTCAGTACGTTGCCGGCTCCAAAGAGGAGCTCGAAGAGAGAGAAAGAAAGAGAAAATAGATAAAAATCAGACAGACGATCATCACTTATCAGTGATCAACATCATATCATTCATATACTTCATTTCAAAGTGTTGTTTTTTTTTTTATAAAGTTTAATGCCAACGTTACCTTCAAAAGTTTTTCATCTTGAGGTTGTGTAGAAGGGACATCTGTCCCTCGCACAACGACAACACTATGAAGGTGTGCTCCAGGGCAGCTTACCCAGGATGGATGAAAACAACTGTTTCACTTCAAGCCAGGCTTGTGTAGCACCACGTGACCCCGCGCTGAACCCGCAGCAGATCAACAAAGTAGACGGATCATGGAAAAATAGGCGGGCTGGCAGTTATTGCAGGCTGGCAGCTATGGCAGTCTTGCAAACTCGGCAGCTATAGTGTGCTCTATATATCCTAGTAATCCCTTAGTTTTCTCATATTTCTTTTTTCTGACCAGAGATCTTACCACGCACGGTACACACACATAATATGTACACAGTTCCCGGTGGACGAGCCCCCCAAAGCTCGCCTGTTAGCGAGTACGACTACATCAGTGATGAAGAGGGCGACGAGGAAGATGCATTCTCTGGGCAGCCACAGAATCAGGCAGGGGCCTTTATGAACTTTGGCCAATCCAATCAAGGACGGCCCCAGCAACAGCAGCAGCAGCAGCAGCAGCAGCAGCCCCAGTTCCAGCCACAGGCTCAACAGCAGCATAATTTCGCAAAGTCCCACTCGCGAGATCCTTCGCGAAGCCACAATCATAAACATAATAATAACAACCAAGGGGGCCAAAGCAGTACAATGCCCACTCAGTCCAACATGCCAGCAATGCAAAACTACATGAATCCCATGGCTGGCATGGCGGCAGCAGGCATGGCTCCTATGCCCATGATGCCCGGCTTCCCATTCTGGTATCCCAATATGGCCCCAATGGGTGGCCAGATGCCCGCCGCTGCCGGACAACAACAGCAGCAATCCCAACCAGGCGCAGACGCTCAACTGAAGCAGAATAAACCAAAGATAGACCCGGCATACGAGGACTGGATCAACTCTCAGATCAAAAGCTTGTACGAGCTACTTCCAAAGGACTACAAGTTGGTTTTCTACACGCTAGACCAGCCAACACAGAGACAGCTCTTCCACTTCATCAACGACAGACTCCCGGCCCCGCCATCCAACATGAACGCCACCATGGCGCTTGCCGTCAAGGACTTTGCCAAGAAAATGATGATGAGCCAGCAAAATCAAATGGCAAGCAGTGGTGGTGCTGGTGGAGGGGTCCCACCTAGTGCAGGACACCACCATCATCACCATCATCACCATGCTAAAACCATGGGGTCCAGTGATATCAGCGACCTTTCTGACTCCGATTACTCCGACTCCGATTCGATCTTCGATAGCGATGAGGAGCCCAATCTCGACAAGTATCTTGACAGGCTTCTCAAAAAAAGAAGAAAGTCCACGGCGGATGAGCCAACTCCGCCATTGGACCAGATTGACAAGTTTTTCGATACCGTGATCCACAAGTACAAGCGGAAATTAGACAACGAAGACAAGGAGATTCGCTCCCAACTTCGCAAAAATTACCTATACGACGCAAGCGCCATAGACCCCAACGCAGTCAGAAGCAAAAACCTAGGGGTCTGTCCCCCGCTCGATATCCTCGAGTTCAACGAAGAATACATCATCAACATCTCGGTGCCCGGTGCTGCAAGAGACACCATCAAGGTCAGTTTTGACTACGACCGGTACTTTTTGAACGTTTCAGGAGTCATTGAGACGTACCCGGAGTTGTACTCCAAGGAAAAAGTGCTAAGAGTTTGTGAACGGCCAATGGGCAAGTTCGAAAGAGTCGTGCCATTACCACCGGCACCCAGAGTGGACGACAGGCTGATCTCAGTAAGGTTCAAGAATGGCATTTTATCCATTAGAGTGCCCAAATACAGCGATGACTTCAACTACATCGAGATACCCCTTTTGAAATGAAAAGTCTTGGGAGCACAATGCAGCCATCCAGTAAGTATCTTCAAATAGGACAATACACGTAGCGTACTGTTGTGTACTCTTTTATTGTAACGCGGACGCTTGTACATGAGTGTAGGCATGTTTTCCATTATTTTCAAAAAGTGCTTTCCAACTTGGGAACGACGGAGAAGATGCGCATCGTTGGGACCAAGGCTAGGGCACTAGACCCCAATCCCATTTCCGAATTGAGCCGGTGAGCTTCCCCTAGATAGGTTTGTTATCTAGGGCATAATTGGAGCTAATAAATTAGGGTTTTGAAAGGGTGGTTAAACACCCTAGTTTCCCCTAATACCGGACGCCCTGCACATGAGTGCAGGGCTACATGTGATGGCACATAGGTAAGGCGTGCGCACAACAAAATCTCCTCTACTGCAACAAGGTCAATTGGGAGATGATGGGGATGAGGATATGTTATAAAGAGGTATTTAGTATTAGTTTACTCTATATAACTCTCACTGACAATCGATATGATATTGGAATAGTTATGAGCCCTGAATATCACGTGATGCGCCTTAACCTTTGCTCAATTGGTTGACAAGCAAAAAAGTACAAAAAACTTTTGGGCCGCTTAGCTGAGTAGTAAAGCACCTCACTCGTATCACGTGCGTCATGAGGAGATCGCGAGTGCAAATCTCGCAGTGGCCTTTTTTTGACTACTCTTTTTTTAAGGTATTTAAAAATTCATTTTAATTGTCGACTATATTATATTATAATCAATTTAATTTGAATACTCTGGTGGCTGCTTCCATTACTTCTTTGGAGTGTGTTATCAAAACCGTGGTAATTCCATAATAGTTTTCTTTTCTCAACCTCATTTTGATGAAATCACATATTTTCTTGGAACTTTCAGGGTCCAAGTTGGACGTGCATTCATCCATGATTAACAACTGGGGTTTGCGTAACATTGCTCTTACTATCGACAATCGCTGGGCCTGCCCACCGGACAACAAACTGTTTGAACCTTTGCCTCCGATATACGTGCGCAACCCGCCGGGTAACTCGTTCACAAACTCCAGCAAGTTCACGTCCTCGAGAAGCAGTGTTATTTCCGCATCGTGGTTCACCTTGGAATCAAGCCCGTACGTCAAGTTCTCCAAGATGGTGCCGTAGAAGAACACCGCCTTTTGTGGGACCACTGCAATGGCGTTTCTCAAGGAGCCGATTTTGAGGTCGTTGATGTTGACCCTGTTGAACAAGATCTCGGATCCCTTGGGGATTGCATAGAACCTCGTGAGCAACGAAGCAAGGGTTGATTTCCCGCATCCAGACTCTCCGGTGATGGCAAGCACCTCTCTTGCGTTGATCTTGAGATTCAAGCCACGTAGCACATATGGCCCCTTGTCCTTGTTGTAAGAAAACCACAAGTTTCTCACCTCGATCCCCACGCTCAGCCCGGTCAAGCCCATGTAACCATCGCTTTCGACATCCAGAGTGGTCAACCGCGACAACTCCATCAAGTGAGTGGCAGCCCTTTGGCCCCGTCCAATATCTGATAGCTGCGAGCTCGCATGCACAACCAGGACAATGGTGAAAATCAACAACGCGTAGATGGTCATCAATTGCTCAACCGTGTAGTATTGTTCTCCAACCATTTTCAACCCGTAGTATAGCAAAATCATCTGAGCTGCATACGAGAGAAAGGAGGTCGACGCAATGGAAACTCCAATGGTGAGTGCCCTTTGGAACCCGAATCTTTGAATGCCACCAAGCCTTTCATCAAAAGAGTTGATTATTGTATCCTCGAGGTTCAAACACTTAATGGTCTTGATGGCGCCCACACACTCGTACTCCAAGTTTTCCAACAGAGCCACCAGGGTCTTGTAGTTGTTCTCCTTGGATTGCATCACCAACGAGAACAGTACAATTATAGACCCAAAGAGGACAGCAATTGCCAAGCCAATCAAAGAGATTCTCCAGCCAATGGATAGGGCCCACACCACCCCCGCAAGCCCGACAAAAACAATGGTGATGGTCACGGGCAAGTACTCCACCACAATGTACCTCAAGTCGCGAGTATCATTCATAAGCAACGCAACAATTGCGGCATATGTGCTGTCGTGTTTGTCGAACCAGCTAATATCCTGATTGATAATCTTAGAGAACACCATTTGTCGTAGTGAACCAATCCATAGCTCACTGATCCAGTTCAATACCAACTTGAACCCAAAAAGTGTGATCCCGTCAAAGACAATAATGCATATCGTAAGCACCGACCATTTCACACTGGGTTGCGATACAGCCAATCCATGCACAAGCTTGGCAATGAAATACGAAAAGACAGGGGTGGCTAGCCCATTGAGAAGAGCCAAGACCAATCCTATGACAAGCACTGCTAGTTGGCCGGAGGTAATGCAGGCTTTCATAAACATCAAGCACTGATAGATCAGTTTCAATTTTGGTTCTTCTGTAGGGTCAGGTGAAGCAGATTCGTCACCGAAGTTCGCTTCGTCCGTTCCAAAGGCCTTCTTATTGTCTATATTTTCCAAAGCATAGTCATCAGCTCCCAGAAACGTTTCGCATCTTTCAATTCTGCCCCGATTCATCAGTACCACTGTATCGCCATTCTGTATATCCAGCATATCATGTGTTATGATAACTGTGGTTTTCCCCAATCTCAATCTTCGCAAATTGTCCATCACTTTGATTTTGGTTGTTCTGTCCAAAGCAGACAAGGACTCGTCAAGAACCAACACTTGCGGGTTTCTCATCAACGCTCTGGCCAATGAAATCCTTTGCTGCTCTCCACCACTAAAGTGCTCACTATCGTTTACCATCACCAACTCAACATCTGATAATATCATTTGGTAAAAATTTTCATCCACGTTTTCCAAGCCAACACAAATGTTGTCCTTGAGCGACATGTTGAACAAGTTGGAGTCTTGCTGAACGTATGTGATTCTATCTGTTATCCAATATTGGCTTAGATTCTTGATAGAGTACTTGTTGTTGATGATTATGTCTCCCTGCTGGATGCTGTATAGTTTCAATAATAAGCTAGCCAATGTGGACTTTCCAGAACCAGATGTTCCAATAACAAAGTTGAACTTTCCAGGCTGGATTGCAAAATTCACATTTTCAAGGACCTTTTCTCTCCCATATTTGAAAGAGACATTCTTAAATTCGATAGACTTGATTATTTTCTCTGTTGGTTCTGACTCAGATAAAGCGTCCACAGTTTCATCCCCATCTTCGCGAAGAAACGAAAGAATCCTCTTGAATGAGACTGAGGCCTTTGATAGGAAAATGAGATGATGCGATAACGCTGAAAAACTCTCAGCAAACACTAAGCAACAACTCAAGCAAATCAACACAGTCCCTGGCTTTGTGTTTTTCGTCTTCACCAAATGGCTGCCAAACCAGAACGCCTGTACGAAAATCATCATCACCAACACCCTCAACATGCCGACCTGTAACGAAGACCAAACACTCATTTTTAAAAAATACCTCGAGGCCTGGTTGCTTGAGATCTGGAACCTTCTTTTCTCAAAATCCTGGGTTCCGGAAAGCTTCACGAGCCGATTACTCTGCAATGTCCAATCCAACACATTTGAACATTTGGACACTTGTTTATTTTCCTCTGTTTGGTTTTGTGAGATCTTTGCAAAAAGCACAGAAGTGGTCAACAAAATGAGAGGAACAGACGCAAGGACGATCACCGATAGCAAAGCAGAATAGTAAAAAGACACGCAAATGGCTGCGATTAAAGTGGTAACTGCCTGGATAGTGAAAGCCATGGCTTCTGAAGATCCTGCCCTGTATTCCTCCACACATCTATTGAGCTGATTCAAATCGCCCACCAATTCCTTGTGAGAGTCATACCATGAGAATGACCTGGTCATGAAAGTGTCAAAAACCTTTCGGCGAACCAACTTGCCTTGATACTCTCCGATGATCATCCAGCCATAAAAGACAAACCAGCTCAAAATCAAATTCACCCCGCCAACAGCTAAGAACAAACTTGTATTGAATACAACTTCGTTCATGTAATTTGGGTGAGAGACGTTGGAAAGAACATTGAAGACTTTTCCCAAGACAACTATGGATGCGACAGGTGCAAGCCCAGTTATTACCGTCAATATGACCGTGATGCTTAAAAGGCCAATCTGGGGCTTTGTTATAAAGACAAAGGGATTATCAATTCTCGCCCTGATATTGGTAAGTTTTTTCAACATTCTGCTATTTTGCCTATTGCGAACTATCTTTGCCCGAGAAATTCAAAATTTTTGATATCATTCTTGATGTGGTTCCGTTAATATATATTTAAATAATTGGCATGTCTGGAGGCCCATTCAATTGTCTCGATAAGGAAATTTTACCATATCGTATCTAATGTGACGAGATCAGCCTCGGCCTTGAACCCCCAACCAAGTGTCTATAGCTGTGACTCTCAGCCCCAACCCAGAAAAAAGGTCCTTGGGCGCGCACTGTACATTATCTTAACCACCAATGAGGGATATGGGCCATCGAAGGCGTTGTTGATGTTGAAATGTTGCAGGGCCCCCGATCATCAAGAAAAAATAACGATTTCTGCGCAGGGTAACTGCCAGGGATCAACAATGTGGAACTTTCACGATGAAAAATAGGAAGATAAAAATAACAAAATAAAATAACGACAACAAACATCTTAGCAAAAAAAAAAAAAAAAAAAAAAAAACGCTCCTTTCCTTACTAGGTCAATTTCGTTTATTCATTTATTTATTTACTCACTCCTGCTCTGTCGAAAGGTTTTTGAAAAGGCAAGATCAGCATTACCACACTAATCTTGTTAGTTGTCTCACAAAGTCTTGTTGTTTTGAAATTGGGTGAAACAAGTACAAGATGAAGGCTTCGGTGGTCAGACGAATCTTAATCATAATATTGACATTATTGAGTTTGATTTTCCTCCTGATAAAATTCCTCCCGTTCAACTCCAACAACAATCTTCAGAAAGTCTTGTTCGAGAGTTACTTGAGCAGTTTACAAAGGAACAATGAGCAAACATTACAGCAACAAAAGCAGAACGAGGAACTTAGCAAAAAATTGGAAGACATTGCTTCGAATTTGTTGAAGAAGCAAGAGGAGAGAATTCACGAGTTGGAGAAAGATCGTAAACAATTGGAAAGAAAATTGTCAACTTTACAGAATCCACCAGACGACGCCACTTTGAGAGAGAAGTTGGCATACGTGTACCCATATGACAATTCCAGAAGATTTCCTGCCTACATTTGGCAGTGCTGGAAGTACGGTTTGAACGATGACCGATTTGATCAAAAGTTCAAAGATGGGGAAACTGCATGGGCAGTAAAAAATCCGGGCTTTGTCCACGAATTGTTCAACGATGACACTTCAACAGCGATGATCCACCACTTGTACAAAGGGGTGCCGCAAGTGTTGAACGCATACGACTCTTTGCCCTCGGTTATCCTCAAAATGGATTTCTTCAAATATTTGATCTTGTTGGCAAAAGGTGGAGTCTACGCAGACATTGACACCCATCCTTTGCAACCTGTCCCTAACTGGATTCCAGAAAACGTGTCACCCAACGAAGTTGGCATGGTGGTTGGGATCGAGGCCGATGCAGATGATATCAATTGGAAAAAAATATACGCCAGAAGATTACAATTTGGCCAGTGGGTGGTGCAGGCCAAACCGGGCCATCCAATATTAAGGGAAATTGTTGCTCAGATTACAGAAAACACATTGAATAAAAAGAAACTCGAAGGCAATTTCGAGTTTGACGAAACAGCGAATAATGCAAACATGGAGATTATGAAGTGGACAGGTGCAGGGTTGTGGACAGATGTCATCTTTACGTATTTCAACGATTATGTCATGAGCGGAATCTATACAAAAGTAACTTGGAGGGATTTTTCAAAGTTGACAGTGCCAAAGTTGGTATCTGATGTGTTAGTTTTGCCAATAACAAGCTTCAGTCCTGGAATCAAGTCCATGGGCTCCAAGGACGAGGACGATCCGTTGGCCTTTGTGAGACATTATTTCGAATGCAATTGGAGGAGTAAAGATAGAAAGATCAAGGCACCGAAATCGAGTTAACAATCAATATAATGGCTAAAAATACAAAAACTCATAACAATAAAAGGCAAAGAAAGTGCTGTTTTTTTTTTCTTTTTTCTCTTTTCTCTTTTGCTCAAATTCTTCTTGGCTCTTTAACTTCTTATTCATTTTGCAATCTAGATGTTTCGTGTGGTTCCCTTCTTACATTTGTTTATTATTTATTCATTATCTCAGGAAAAATAGAACAAGTTTTGATAGAATAGTGGGGTTCTTGGATGCTCATATATCTAAGTTTCAGTCCTCATTCAATTGCGCTAAAATGTCGGCCTCTGCGGTGGAGTCCATGATTGCCTGGGCGATGAAATCGTCATTCATGGCCAAGTGGAAATTAGGATGCAGAGATCCCACGTTTGGTAGGACATCAAATTCAAAAGCATCATTCGAGTCGAAAAACTGAACAGGGATTTTTGCCATCAACGAGTTTTCCTGCGACAAAATAGCATAACGCAAGAGATTGACAGGGATGGAGAGATGCACATTCACATCTTGTGGCTTGTATTGCGCATACTTTGGTTCTGCGTCTGCGAAGAAGCTTTCAACCCCTTCTGTCAAGAAGTCAATCTGGCTTTTCTCCTTCCAGTGAACTTTGGCTCTCACAAAATAGGTCTCATTTGTTAAGTTGATTGTCGTGGTTAACTTGGGCAATGGTTTCTTGCCCTTCATCAACAGCGAAGCGTCTTTTTTGCATATTGACTCATACATGCTCAATGCCAAATGGGGATACTGAGCAATAGTTTTTCTCAATGAGATTTTGGCACTTTCGGGCATTTCGAGCTTCAAATGAGCCAAAACCACAGAAAACAGAATTCCGGGCGTCAACCAGTGCTTGTAGCATTGAAACAAGGCGCTTTCATACAATTCGACAAGGAATTTGAACTCGTGCGCCATCAAGCAACAGAAATCAATGAAATATCGGACCCCATATGGGTCCTCTTTTGGATCAAGAGAAAACAATAACTGACAGTATCTCAATGCTGTGTAGAATGTGCCCTTTTGTGTCAAGACATTGATGTACTTGAACAAGGCCAAGTAAAACTGTCTGTTTAGGAAGAACTCGAACGGGAATCTCAAAGTGCCCTTTCCCAAATGCAGGGACACGTCGTGTTTGAACGCCCAGTCGAATAAGAACAAGGCCCGCTCGATCATCCCACTGTTATGTGCTTTGTCTCCCTGACGAACAAGCACGCTCGCGACCTGAAGTATGGTTTCCACGTGGTACGGGTCCATCTGCAACAACTTGAACAAGCTCTCGTGATCCGGCCTTAGCACGACTGAAATGAAAAACTGGCTGTTGATCCGCGTCAGATCTTTGTTGTCGACAAATTTATAGTACTTCACTTTGGTGTCGTCATCATGGCCATTGTCTTCGTCTTCCTCGAAGCAGTTGTAATGCTTAGAAGCCATGATGAAGAGCTTGTCCTCTTTGGTTACTTCCTCCATTCGCATGGGCTTGGATCTTGTTGGTACCCAATCGTCTCTGATCTTGGTAAATTTGAGTTTCCGTGTGGTTGCAGGAATGCTTCTTCTGTCCTTCCCTCCCCATCCGGGTATTCTTTTGGATAATGTCTTGATCTGATTGAGCACTTGAGGGCTTACAAACGTTGACGTCGTGGCGTTCGAGTCATTCAAGATCTTGGTGGAGATGTGGCCCCCGAAAAGCTGCTTGTACTCATTATCTGGATCAAGGTCTCTGTAGTTGAACTGGAGCAAATGCAAACAGCTCTTGAAGTGGTCTGTTGTGAAGTTCAGAAGCTCAAGATCGTACACGTCAGAGGTGACGATTTTCAAGGGCTTCTTGGGTGTGTTCTTGTTTAGACTCTTGGCAAGAGAGTCCAAGAAAATGTCGTCCCTGTTTTCGCCTGCTGTGTGGCTTTTGTCACTCGTAATGTTATTGTTGTTATTCTTCTTCTTTTTCTTTTTCTTG
Source organism: Saccharomycopsis sp. UWO(PS) 91-127.1 (assembly GCA_002895615.1). NCBI lineage: Eukaryota > Fungi > Ascomycota > Saccharomycetes > Ascoideales > Saccharomycopsidaceae > Saccharomycopsis > Saccharomycopsis sp. UWO(PS) 91-127.1. Next base: position 638,951 of record JNNM01000008.1, read on the forward strand.
TTCTTCTTTTTGATTTTGATCTGACTGTTCAGGTGGCCAATGTCTTCATGGGCATCTTCAAACACATCATCCGAGAGGTCTGATTTATTGATGCTGATCTCCTCGAATGACTCTGCGAGCTGCACCACTTCTGGTTCCTCTGAATTCACTGGCTCTTCTGGCTCCTCTGATTTCTCATCCTCCTCCTCCTCCTCCTCTTCATCATCATCATCATTCTCGTCATCATCATCATTGAGAAAGGCAAACATATTCACCTTGCTTTTCTGCGGGCTTGCCTCGCCTTTTTGTTCTTCCTCGTGCTCTTCATTTTCCTCACCATTCTCCGCAACGTCGTCCTCGTTTGTTTGCAATCTTTGTAGTTTTCGTATCTGTCTGGAGCTCATGTTGTTGTGTCTCTAAGTACTGCCTTTGAATCAAATTAAAGAGCGCCGGGCCTCTGTTGAAAAAAAAAAATCCAACCTTGGGAAACCATTGGAACGGGTAATAAACCCATTCATTTGGTATATTTTTCCTCATCGCTTCTGATATTTTTTTTTAATATTTTCCATCTCAGGAACTGATAGTTTGATAGAAATCATACAGTAGAGACATTAGTACGATGGCCTCCAAGAAGAGATCAAAGGAGAAGAAAAGAGACTTTGTGAAGCAAAAGCTTCGGGTCGGGAAGGCCAATGCGAGGAACGCCAACCACACGGACACGTCCTTCACTGTGAAAACCGTGAACGTTCCGCTCCAGTCATTGATGAAGACCAAGACGAACGAGCTTGAAGTGGTGAAGAACATCAGTTTGACCAAGCACAATACCCCACAGATACGGAAAGAAGCGGTGTTGTTTCTTGAGAAACACGGGCCAGAGTTCCCCAACTTGATGAAGCCCATCATCATGGCCCTTGCCAAGCTTATTGTGGACCCTTCTGACGTTGTGCGCACCGAGGTGAGCAAGCTCTTGGGCAAGCTCTCTGCCGTGAATCTCCAGCTCAACTACACGACCTTGATGCTTTACATTCAGAGCTCGATGACCCACATCACCCCGGGAATCCGTAATGACTCGACAAAGTTTTTGGAGAACATGATGCAGCACCCCATGGTGGTGGAGCTGATTTGCAACAACAACTGGGTCAAGTTGCTCAGGTGCTTTTTCAGCCTTTTGCATTGGCCGTTGAGCAAGTCGAACGTGTCGCTCTCGGTGACGAACAGCAATAGCAATTTCGGCAGCAGCACGAGTGGGAAGAACGCGCGGTTGCGGCACTTGCAGGCGTTGAATAAATTGATACGGCTTGGCGGGKTGAACAACAAGGGGGAGGAAGAGGAAGAGGAAGAGAAGAAGCTGGGGGAATTGAATCCGAATCAGCTGCTACTACATTACATGCAGCCGGACGTGCCATCTGGCTTCCAGCACTTGCAGCTTTTCACCCGGACATTGAAGTCGCACAGCAACAGCAAGAGCAACAACGTGACAGAGTTGACGGATTTGAGGTGCGAGGACGTTTTGACACGGAGAAAAGTCTTGGTGGAGGTGTTTTCAGAGCAAATGTTGATCGAATTGGCCAGCATGGTGAAAGAAGGCGGTGAATTGGGAAGATGGAGCAAGACCTTGATGACTTCGGTTGACAAGGCTGTGGCAGAAGAGGCAGAGTACAATAGAAGTATCGGTGTTGGCATTTAATAGAGGGCGGAAACCCGTATTATTGATTTTATTATTATTATCATTATCATTATCATTATCATTATCATTATCATTATTTACAATCAGTCAATTATTACTTTTATTGTTGTTTTCATCATTGTTATTCTGCCTCAGACGGCGAAGCTTCTGGACTCCAGTTGCTAGGCTTTTGAGTCTGTGTATGTTTGTGTCACCGTGGTAATTATATGGCGATGTGTACTCCTGCAAGGGTACCGACCGTGTTTATTATGTATTTATTTGATTTTGCGCCCTTTGTGATTTTTGCTGATTTTTGCCTAAATTGATAAATTAACAGAGCGCGACGGTGCTTTGCGTGTACACCAACAAGGGTGTTGAGAAATGACAATGTCCCTTTGATGAGCTTGATAAATTATGGTATAAATACCAAGAGCTGGAACTGGTCGTGTCTCAATTTTATCCTAGAAATGTTCAGCAGGTCACTTTATCCATTTTACCACCTACCGATGCATTCTCCTCTTGCTTACTTGGTATTTCCAATTTGTTGCTTGTCAGCCTCATTCATTAGGAACGAACAAGAATTCCCCATGTTGATGATGATGGAGAACAAAGTCCCTGCCATAAATAGAATGGTGCCCAGTAACGGCTACGAGATTGTGAGCCATGCGCACCCCAAGAGCAACAAGATAATCGCCATCAGATTCGAACAGACAGCATCCCCAGTGAACACTTTGCTGACAATCTACACGACTGCAACCTTTCTCTGAGCACTCAATCAGGCAATTTTTAATTTTCAATTCTCTCTTTTGTATTTCTGTTTATATTCCGCTTCCTTTTTGATTTCCATGGTAATAATGAGTTTCGCTTTCAATTTTTTGTAGGGTTATGATAATCTTATTCAACCAAATAGAGACTTGTCATCAACCGAATAACTCTCCATTGCTTTCAAGACAATCTCTCTTCCCGTTTTGATTCTGCTCTTCAAGTTGTTGATATCCTCAAACTCGCAAGGCATTTCCTCCTGAAGATGCTGAAGCACTTTTGTGATTTCGTGCTTGGTTTGGAAACTAGTCAAATTCAAGGAAATCAAGATATCCGTGTTCATCTCCTTGTACCGAATCAACCCAAGTATGAGGACGATCCATTGGTGGGCATCGTTGCTGCTGCGTCTGCCCCATTTGCGGTCTGGAGATAATACCACCGAAATTGCCCCACTTGTAGTGTCCTTGTTGAAGTGCTTCAATATACTGGTCACAGACTCGGTGTGGATTTGCTTGGCTTCGCCGTCCTGCGAGACGCCGTTGAGCGCGGCAAGCTCCGAAATATGAGCCTTCAATGCTTCAAAGTCGTCGGAGTGGTCCACGGCTTCAAAAAGCTCAAAGATTAACGAGTCATCCTTCGATAAAAGATCGTTCGACAAGTTGACAAAGACTTCCTGGGTGTCGGGAACTTGCCGAATCTGTGAGGCGTCCAAAAGACCTGAAGGTATCTCGGTTGAAATGGACCCTCCGTAAAGTTTTTGGGGTGAAAATGTTTGTTCAGTCATGTTGCTTCCATCTGATGCTTCTTCCTTCAGAGTTACTTGCAACACAAGAAAAAAAAAATTATACTCCTAAGGAACCATTGAGTTGGGTCAATGTTGGAACAAATAATAAGAGAATGTTACTTAGTTGACGTTTGAGAAGAATACCACGAGATACCAATAGTGATTATGCCCTTGATCTAGAAGTCCATACCGCCTGATAGCTGCCATTGACAAGCACTTCTTCTCCGTGTTTATTTCATCGCTGCGCATGCTAACAAGAGAAAAATGCAGATGTGTTTTTGTGTATGCACGTAGCCCAAAACCTGCTTGCGCATCATGGATAGCTTCAAAGGCTATCCAGCATGTTTTCCATCGCAAACAGCCCTGATTCAAAAAGGTTGGGCGGTACTTTTGGAGAGAAAAAAGGCTGCTAGACGTCAAACCCTCGGTGTTCAGAAGCTATAAATCTAGAAATGTCAGCTTTAGAAGAATGTGTTGGGGCTGTATTCATCAACTCCCAGCTTGTTCCTTCGTTTTTGCTTCCCCTTGGATATGATGGATATATCCAGTATTCTTTTCCAAAATTGTCAACTCAAGAACGCGAGATTTGTCACTATTGACAAACTGCAAGTCAAGAACCAAGCCTGAGTCCTTGACATTTTCAGTGTTCAAGCACTTGTTGCCTGCGACTTTGCAAATCTCTGCCTTGGATTTCTCATCAAGTTTCTTGAAATACTCTAGATAGATTTCACAATAGTCTTGCTTCTCAATGGTATATGGTAGCTTGTATAGTTTTTTGACGGCATCTAGCTTTGTTTGTTCAGTATATGAGGGTTTGCTCATTTTATCAAACATGTCGCTCATGTCCCTCACATATTCAGTCAAATCCCTTTGTCTTTTGTTGGGATTCTTCTCTCGCAATGGATCGCACTCTCTCAAGTGTTTGGAAAACGTCAAGTAATTCTCTAGATTGAGTAACATCTGGGGAGGTTGACTAGCAGGAAGGTGAACGGAACATGAGGGCAAGAGATCCTTGATTGATTGGTGGTTTTTTTAAAAAAAACTTGGGCGCTTGGCTTACTTGGGCTTCTTGTAATTTGGCCAATGCGTTCACGATTCCATCTACAAAAGTGTCACCTTGCAATGTATATTTCGGTGCCCTAAAATACTGTACATTTCAGGGGGCTTCAATATAGAAGCCTCTTATTGTCGATGTTGTCTGTAGGCCCGGGGAAATCTACAATCTCCGCTGAAAGCTATCAATGATGGGGCATCAAGAGCATTACCACCTTGAAACAAATTCTTATCCTCTGTTCCTGGTTTTGAGTTTGACAGAAACCTAGATTGGCGGAATAGTCTGAATTGGTCTATCTGCAAGGATTGTTCTTTCTATTTTTACTTGAGAAGTGAAGTAGTGTCTTGAGGGTTATGGGCTTTAGAGTTTCAAACTAAAGTAGGGGCGGGATCCCACTTGCAGAATGGCTTGATTTCGGCACCGGGAAGGGCTGTCAATTACTGGGCAAATCAGGGATACTCTTTCAAACCATGGGGCAAGAGCGATTGTTGGGGCAAATGTCACCTGCTGAGGAAACGCACAATACGAGAAAACTCGTAAGTGAGGAAAGAATACTGTTGATGAGAGAATGGGGACAATCAGAAAAAGAAACTGTATTATATATGGCACTATAATTGGCACCCAAACGCTTCTTCTACCAGAAAGAGCAGGCTAGCAGCTAGTGGTTGACTAACAGGATTGGGTGGAAAAGAAGTTAGGTTGGTGGTGGTATATATTTATGTACTTTTAGCTCATCGTTTGTACACACAGACTCAACTTCTTTTTCTTGTTCTCTGATAGCAGCTTATAAAGAATATATATTATATTATATTATATATATTCTTTTTATTTTTTCTCTCTTTCTATTTCTTACTCAGTCATCACAGATCTACTCTTTCCCATTTGATAGACTTCTTCCGACTATTCCCTGGTCCATCTCTGTCCTATTGCATTCAGCCATTAGTTTGTTGCTCCTACAGTTTTTACTCTCTTCTTCCTGTTCCTTTTTTTATTTTATTTTTTGTTGAGCATACAATAAAGAAATGGCTCATCACCAATTACAGCATCATTCTCAGCAGCATTTAAACAGCGGTGGTGCTGCCGTTAGACAGAAATCCCGCAATGATCTCGACTCAGAATTCAACCAGCTCTTCGATGCCACCATTTCCGAAGCAAGCATTGATGAAAACTACCCCCACGATGTGTTGAGTCCTCAGAATGATGATATTGATGATGATGGTGGCAACTTGTTCATGGGCGGCAATTTGGCTGGCGGTGCGCCAGCAAACAAGACAATGCCCTTGGCAGAAACCATCAATAACAATCGTGAATGGGTCTTGTTCGAGCCGTCGTTGTCGGATGATGATGTTCTTTCTTCGTCCTACAGTCATGAGCAATCAAACGTTTCTCAAGAAGCAAGCAAAGAAGACCATGGTGTTCTTCGTCGTGGGGGTGCTGGTAGTGGTGATGTCTCAGAAGCAGCTTTGTCATCATCTTTATTTTCCTCATCTTACGAACTTGGAATGAGTCATAATGAGGGCAAGGTGGCGTTTCAGCCACGTTCGCACAGCAATTTTATAAATGGCACAACCAAAATGCCGAGCTTGAAGTTGCAGCTTCCCAACCCTACCCAAGCAAGCTCTTTTCAAGAGGCTTTGCTCACGAGATGCGACAACTCGTATGCATCGTTGAAAGACCGGATTGAAGAATGGCAAGAAGAGCAGGAACGGGATCTCGACACCCTTGACACCAAAAAGCAAAAACAAATGGCCTACTTGTCATACAAACTCAAGGAGACTGCTAATAAGAGAGTTGCTGATAGTAGCCGTCAGCATCATCACGCAGACCTGGTTAGAAGAAGCTCTGTGCAAAAGTACGTTAATAACAGCAGCAGTAACAACAACAAGACATTGAAAAGATTTTATGGTGACAGTCTTTTATCAGGTCTCAACAGTATGGATGTTGCCAAAGTCACACAGACTGCAAGAGAGATGTCGATGCTCTTAGGGAAGGGCATGAGTGGAGAAGAAGGGCAAACTGACCAAGAAAATTCAGCAGACTTTGTGATGAAGAACAACACATTTATGAATCTGAATTATCTATCATCCAACAGATTTATCCATCCACTACTTTTGAGTACCATGTTGATCAACAAACAATTGCATAATCTATTCAATGGCACAGAAACCTCTGGCAGAGACTCGAATGAAGCATTGAACTACGAAAGCATCATGACGCTGACCCCAACAGGGAGCGAGTTTGATGATGAGAACCATTTCTGGGAAAGCGATTCACAGAATGCTGGGTCCAGATTGAGTTTTTCCACATTGGACTCCCAGCTATGGAGATCTGAGAGCTGGAGTGAGATTATTTAAAAACAGTGATAAATACTCAATAATGATTATAATAATACGGAAAGGGCGCATAACATTTTGTAGTGATCAATTATTATGAGGAAGAAAAAAAAAACCAGTGCATCAGTAATAAAGCCAAAGAGATGAACTGAGTTGTACAAACGATGAGCAACATTAGCACTGTGTCACTGTATGTTTTCTTTTGATCGGACTATGTCTAAGAACTTGATACTAATTGTGATGGGGCCGATTTAGCCGATTGAATATTCCGTTCCAGACGAACAAACAAGCGAGCATCACGAAGCAGGTGATGGAGGTTGACACGATACTAAGGGAGAACGAGATCTGCGTTGCTTACAATCTTGGCACGGATGACAGCGAGCTACACATCGACTTTGAGGCAAGCAACGACCGTATACTCCGAACGGTGGTGCACAGCACGATAGAAAGCATCAAGAGTGTGATTGAATGTTTTGACGAGTTTGACCCAGACAATCACTAAGCTTATTTATTACTGGCTGCACTGCATTTTTCACATGTCTAATGTCGGGGGGGGAATAAAAAAATACATCTTTTGTTGAGTCAACCTGAAAATATTTCTATTTATTCTTTATCATTTATCGTTTATCAATCAGAATCACTTCTTCTTAATAAACTACTATCCAATCACCATCAGTTGCTAATATGAGTCTTGAACAAATCGAGGAAAAGGTCTATTTGATCCACAACACCTTTTTGGATCTTGCTGCGGATGTCAATGCCAGCGACAAGCTTTACATATGTATGTTATTATAATTGGTTGTTTGATGTTAATGTTTTTGTGGCCACTAACAGAAATGTTTTATTTTCCAGTCAGTCTTGCTTTCATTGGATTCAATCCGATAATGTGGAACGTTGTGGCGCGCACAGAGTACCACACCCATTTCCTCACCAAGGCCTTTGGCAGCCCAAAGAAAGGTTGCTACGCGCTTGCCGCCTGGATCTTCTCCTTGGGGATTGTGCGTGATCTTGTTTACGAAAAGGCGCTTTCCAGACAGCCAGTCTCGGACATTTTGGACATCCCTGTGTTGACAAACTACGTGTCGGTGGCGTTGTTTGCCTTTGGCAACGTGTTGGTGCTCTCGTCCATGTACGCCTTGGGCGTCACCGGCACGTATCTCGGGGACTACTTTGGCATCTTGATGAGCGAGCGCGTCACGGGGTTCCCGTTCAACGTGAGCAACAACCCAATGTACCACGGGTCTGCGTTGTGCTTCCTTGGGACGGCGTTGTGGCACGCAAAACCAGCAGGGTTGTTTGCCACGTTGTTGGTGCACGTCATGTACAACATTGCCTTGATGTTCGAGGAGCCCTTCACCGCCATGATATACGCCAAAAAGGATCTTGCCGACCAAGAGGCCAAAACCAAGGCAGCCAAGCAGGATTGAGAGATCCCTCATGAATGAAAAGGAAGGGGTCACCCTGTTTATTTATATTACGTAATAATCCAGTAATCAATATTTTACACGTGATCCCCATCGCAGACGAAACGATGCAAAAAAAAACTGCCCAAAGATTAAGGAAAAAGTCACTGCTTCCTACTTCTTTTCTCCTTTTCTCTTTTCTCTTCTCTCTTCTCTCTTCAACAACTACTTCTTCTTCTCTCCAAAAGAATACTTATAGATTGAATCATAAAAAAAAAGATTTCCTTTAAGAAAGAAACTTATACTGAGATCATCTCTCTCATCTTGTAACTTCTTCCTTAAAAAACCTTTTTTTTTTTTTCTATCTATTCTCCCAGTTGGAAAAAAAAATTAAAAAAATTTTAAAAAAAAATTGAAAAATTCAAAAAAACTCAATAAAAATTTTAAAAATCAAATAAAAAAAAAAATTATAAAAACAAAAAAATTTAGCAAGAAGCTTACCAAGAAAGTATCAAGTATTTAGTATTTTCTCCAAGCCATGTCTGTCGATCAACTCACCAAAAACATCTCCGACATGAAGTTGGGAGACGACGTCAAGTCCTCTGAAGGCGCTGCTGCAAGCGCTGCTTCCACCGGTGGGGAAACCTCCAGTGCTGCTGCCCCTGCTGCGGGTGCTGCTGCCACAGAAGCTGAATCTGCCGAAGGTTCTGCTGAACCTGCTGAAGCCGCTCCTGCTTCTTTGTATGTTGGCGAGTTGGATCCTTCCATCAACGAAGCAATGTTGTTTGAGATCTTTTCTCAAATTGGTCAAGTTTCCTCCATCAGAGTTTGTCGCGATGCCCTTACCAAGCATTCCTTGGGTTATGCTTACGTCAACTTCCTTTCCCAAAAGGACGGTGAAAAAGCCCTTGAAGAGTTGAACTACAGTCCTATCAAGGGCAGACCTTGTCGTATCATGTGGTCTCAAAGAAATCCTTCCATTAGAAGATCTGGCAGTGGTAACATTTTCATCAAGAACTTGCATCCTGCCATTGACAACAAGGCTCTTCATGACACATTCAGCGCTTTTGGCAACATCTTGTCCAGTAAAGTTGCTACCGATGAATTTGGGGTTTCCAAAGGTTTTGGGTTTGTCCATTATGAAACTGAAGAAGCTGCCAACAATGCTATTGAATCCGTTAACGGTATGTTGTTGAACGACAGAGCTGTTTATGTTTCTCACCATGTCACCAAGAGAGAAAGAATGTCCAAGATGGAAGAGTTGAAGAACAATTTCACCAATGTTTACATCAAGAACATTGATTCCGAAGTCACTGATGAAGAATTTGAAAAATTGTTTACTCCATTTGGCAATATTGTTTCCTGTGTCATTGAAAAAGATGCTGAAGGTAAATCAAAAGGTTTTGGGTTTGTCAATTTCGAGGCTCATGAAGCTGCTGCCGCTGCTGTTGAGAAATTGAATGGTCTTGAATTGAAAGGTCAAGAATTGTATGTTGGCAGAGCTCAAAAAAAGAGGGAAAGAATTGAAGAATTGTCCAGACAACATGAAAGTGCTAGAATGGAAAAATTGGTCAAGCATCAAGGTGTTAATTTGTTTGTTAAAAACTTGACTGATGACGTTGATGATGAAAAATTGCAAGAGGAATTCTCCCCATTTGGCAACATCACTTCTGTGAAAGTGATGGTTGATGAAGCTGGCAAATCTAAAGGATTTGGGTTTGTTTGCTTTAGTTCTCCTGAAGAAGCCACCAAGGCTGTTGCTGAAATGAACCAAAGAATGTTCAACGGCAAGCCTTTGTATGTTGGTCTTGCTCAAAGAAAAGATGTTAGAAGACAACAATTGCAACAACAAATGGAAGCAAGAAACCAAATCAGACTTCAGCAACAAGCTGCTGCAAGTGGGGTTCCAGGTCAATACATGCCAATGTTCTATAACCAAGCAGGTCAGCCAGGCTTTTTGCCACCAGGTGCAAGAGGCCCAGTGAACCCACAAATGATGATGCAACAAGGTATGGGTCCAAGACCGGGCCATGGCATGCCAGTGCCACCACCACAAGGTCAATGGGTTGGTCAAGGTCCAAATGGACAACCAGTCAATGTTTATGGTATGCCACCATTTGCTGGCGGGCCACAAGGTGGTAACATGAGAGGTGGTCAAGTTCCTGGTGGCCCAGGTGCTGCTGCCGCTGCCGCCGCCGCTGCTGCCGCTGCTGCCAACATGAACCGTGGTGGCATGTACAGAAACGGGCAAAAGCCAAGAGGGGTCAACGAACAAGGAGGTGCACCAATTTCCCGTGCCCAACAGTTGGCTGCCGTTTTGCCAAACTATAGCCCAGACCAACAAAAGAGATTGTTGGGTGAGGAGTTGTACCAAAAAGTGTTTGCTAATCCTAAGTTGAACCAAGATGCCGAAGCTGCTGGGAAGATTACCGGGATGATTTTGGACTTGAACAACAATGAGATTATCCAAATGTTGGATGATGATGAAGTGTTCAACACCCGTTTCACCGATGCCCATGCTGCTTACGAGGAATTTAAGAACAACAACAATGCTTCTCCATCGTCTGCAAATGCCGAGTCTGGTGAGCAACCTGCTGTTGCCAGTGCTTGAGGGGAGTGTGTGTATGTATATCAAAGAGTGTGTATATGATATGTATGTATGACTTTGACTTTGACTTGAATGACTGACTATATATGTCTTTTTTGCCTTTTTGCCATCTTTTTTTTTTTTGTTCTTCTTTTTAGTTTCTACAATCAATTTATCGAAACTCGTAAATGTTGGTCTGGGAGTGACAGAGAGAGACAGAGAGTGAGAGAGGGAAGGTGACAATTGTTCTCTTTCTGTACAGAATCGAGATAGAGAAGTCAGATCTGAGGGTTTTATTCTTGCATGGGGGTGGTGTATTAGCGCACCATTATTGACTAAATGTACATACATGTATCAAATATACGTGCGTGGAAGCTAAAACATCCGTTGGCAGTGGGGAGGAGGGGGAATACGAAGGACAGGGATGGGGACGAGGACGACAACGGGGACGACAACATCAAAGACAACGACGGCAACGTATACATGGCCTTTGTACAACATCGGCCTTATCGTATTTGATGCAGTTTTTTTTTTGTCTCACCCCGAAGAGATTGATGATCTGAAATTTCTCGATTTAGTGAAACAATGAAATGTCGATCGAAAATTTTGCTACAGACGCCAGAGCAGCTAGCCAGTAGCACAAGCAGAGCATCAGCAGCCCATTATGGGTGATTCAAGGGAAAAGTGGAAACGGCGATCTGAAAAATGGAACAAAAAGGAATATCTATATATATGTAGATATATAATGTGTAGATCTCCCTTGATTTTTAACTGGTGTTGATTCTTCTCGAATAAGTGATATTTTCCTTATTATGCCAGTTCAAGAGTCCAAGTTCAAGGTCTCGCTGGACGACGCCAAGGTCGTTGTTGAGGAGAACGATGTGCTATTCAAGGTGATTGACAGGAAATGCGCGATTATCACCTACAATCGCCCAACAAAGCTCAACACCTTGAATGTTTCCATGACGGACAAGCTTCTCCATTTCTTTCTTACGGAGTCCAAGTCCCCCGTGAACTTGTTTATCCAAAGATCCTCGAGCAAAAGGGCATTCTGTGCCGGGGGCGACGTTGTGATCTTGGCCAAGGCCATCAACGCAGGGGTCCCGCAAAACATCATCCGGTTGTTTGAGAGCGAGTACTCCATGAACTTCCTCTTCAGCAAGCTTCGCAAGCCCGTGGTGTCGTTCGCGGAGGGCATTGTCATGGGCGGCGGCTGCGGCTTGGCGGCGCACTCGCCCTTCCGGGTGGTGGCCGAGTCCACGAGGATGACCATGCCCGAGATGGCCATTGGGTTCTTCCCCGACGTCGGGGCCACGTACTACTTCACCCGCTTGGACAGGCACCTTGGATGGTACATTTGCTTGACGGGGGACATCATGCTGGGGTACGACAACATGGTGTGCGGTTTTGGCACCCACTACATCCCGTCAGACAAGTTCGACACCGTGTGCCAGGAGCTTGTGGGGTTGAGCACCGCCTACCCCGACTTCAACCACTTGCCCACGGGGGAGATCAACGACTTCCGCCACGAGTGGCTCTTGAAGATCAACGCGGTGCTTGAAAGACACACCGCAAGCCCACCCGAGGGCTACAAATTCAAGTACACTGCAGAGCAAAGGGACGTGATTGACGAGATGTTTGGCCAGAGTAGCACCATCGAAGAGGTGTTTGAGTTCCTTGCAAGAGAAGCGAAATCCAAAGCCACTGGCAGAGCCCAGTTTGCACAGCGCACATTGAAAACGCTCAACCAAAAGTCGTTGTTGTCGGTGAAGATTGCCTACAAGATGATGCAGTACAGCGCCCGCCACAACAACTACGAGGCCATCAACACCGAGTTGAACTTGGCCAAGAACATGATCGTGAACGGCGCGAAGACCGACTTGGTGGAGGGCATCTACAAGAAGCTTGTGTTGAAGACCAACAAGCCCGAGTGGAAGTTCAAGAGCGTGCGCGACGTGCCGGAGGAGTTCTTGCAACGCTACTGCTTCGCCAAAATGGACGCCTACGGCGATGTGTTCAAGTTCACGGGCAACTACGCGTTGTTCCCCAACACCCGGGACTATGTCTTGAACTACTTTGTCTTGCCGAAGCAGCAAATGGTGCTTGATGCCGTCGAAAAGATCAAAAAGATGGCCCCAACAGGCGCCTGCACCGTCGACGGCATTGTCAAGCTGCTCGAGGAGACGTACCCGCAGTACGTCGGCAAGCGCGGGGTGAAGGACAAGGTCAGGTTCGTTATCGAGGGAAGTAAACTTTCCTTGGGTCCAAAGTTGTGATGCGATGTCGCCCGTCAGCTCGCATAAACAGGTTTTTCCGGCCGCATTATTACACAAACACATATTAGATGATCCATAGTTTACAATTCCAGTCATTTCAAAGCCAGCCGTCAAGCAGAGGATCACACCCTTTGCCCTGATGCAATGTAGCGATAACGAACAGTAATAGCACTGCCTGCATTTTTTTTTTCCTTTCTCTGTTAACACTCCTCTCCCCCAACATTCACCCATTACATTTCTCACTCAAAATTTTTTAAAATTTTGGAGATGAGAAAAAATTTCATTCAGTCACTCTTCTTGATTTATTCTCTTCACATTTAATAAGACAAATAGATATCCCCCCTCCCACTGCTTGAAAATGGGCAGCAAGATGTTTTTCCAGAACCAGCACATTGGCGACCGCACCCGGTTGGAGGACTGGCGCATCACCGGGTACAATCCGCTCACCCCACCAGACTTGCTCCAGCACGAGTTCCCGCTCACTGCAAAGAGTCAGGCCAACATCTTGAAAGGCCGCGAGGACGCGTGCAAGATCTTGAACGGCCAGGACGACCGGCTCATCATCGTCGTGGGCCCGTGCTCCATCCACGACCCAAAGGCCGCCTTGGACTACTGCGACCGCCTTGCCCAGCTCAACAACAAGTTCAAAAGCGAGCTTCACATTGTCATGCGGGCTTACTTGGAAAAACCCCGCACCACCGTGGGCTGGAAAGGCTTGATCAACGACCCGGACATTGACGGCTCCTTCAACATCAACAAGGGCTTGAAAATCAGCAGAGAGTTGTTTTGCAAGCTCACGGAGCGCATCCCCATTGCCGGGGAAATGTTGGACACCATCTCACCTCAGTTCTTGTCGGACTTGTTCAGCGTCGGCGCCATTGGCGCCAGAACCACAGAGTCCCAGCTCCACCGCGAGTTGGCCTCGGGCTTGTCCTTCCCCGTCGGCTTCAAAAACGGCACCGACGGCTCCTTGGGCGTCGCCATCGACGCCCTCAGGGCGGCCCAGCACCCGCACCACTTCCTCTCCGTCACCAAGCCGGGCATCGTCGCCATTGTCGGCACCGAGGGCAACGACGACACTTTTGTCATCTTAAGAGGCGGCAAAAAGGGCACCAACTACGACGAGCAAAGCGTTCAAGATGCCCAACGCCAACTCGAGGCCCAACATATCAACACCAACGGCCCAAGAATCATGGTGGACTGCTCCCATGGTAACTCCAACAAGGACCACAGAAACCAGCCAAAGGTGGCCCAGGCAGTGGCCGACCAGATCAGAAAGGGCTCCACTCACATTTGCGGCTTGATGATCGAAAGCAACATTGTCGAGGGCAACCAGAAAGTGCCTCCAATTGAAAAGGGCGGCAAAGACGCCTTGATCTACGGTTGCTCCATCACCGACGCTTGTATCAACATTGAAGACACCGAAAAGGTCTTGCAATCTTTGTCTGATGCAATTAAAGAAAGAAGAAGTCTTGTATAAAAAAAACAATAATATAACATATATATAGTACATTCAATGTAATTCTTCTCACCTCACCCCCCTTGGTAGCTCGACAAAGTTCGTGGAGCTCATCAACTCGTTCCGCCTCAACCTTCTTTTGTTGACAAAACTCAACCCGGAGATCTTCTGGTTCGAGTTCCCGTCCTCATCCAAATGCTGCATCATCAACCCATCATTACCCAAGTACATCACCTTCATGATGTTCCCAAATGGAACAATAATGGCCTTGTGGCCAAACCTCGCAACAGACGCAATTCTCTTCACAAGCAACCCTTCGTTCTCCCCGTTGGGGATCTCGTGGTAGGTGACAACCCCATTGGCATTCATGGTGAAGCCCTCCCAAATATCCGAAATGTGCGGGATTTCAGAGTTGAACACCCTTGGTGACCCCCGCGACTTTCTCAAGTTCGCAGAGGTGGCAAATCGACTGAAGCCACTGCTATCGTTGTCTGACTCTCCTAGTCCGTCCAAATCTCCTCCTCCTCCTCCTCCTCCTCCTCCTCCCCCCTCTTCCAAGTCTCTGGCATCCATCACATCCTCATTATAATCCTCCCCAACCTCCTCACCTACTGCATCGTCATCATCGTCGTCATCATAACTTCCTCCCAATTCCTCTTCTTCCTCATCATCATCAACATACTCTCCAATTCTTCCCTCTTTGCTTTCTTTCGCTTCTTCTCCCTCAACGCTCTTCCGGCAAACCCCTTCAACCATGTTCAACTCCGTTGTCTCCCAGCACTCCACCCCTTCCAACCAGTGGTGATGCTCCACCACAGAGTCGAACCCGAGACATCTCGTTTCACGCGGATCTCTTTCCACTCTCAAGCAGATGCTGTTCTTAGCACGGTTGTCAATACTGAAGGTATGCATGATCAAAATGTTCGTGTCACTCTCCGTGTACGCAATCGAAAAGGATGAAATCGAAGCACACCCACAGAACCGGCAATGGGTTGGAGGATCATGGAACACCCTGAACGTATCCTTCTTGAACTGCCCTATGCGGAACTTCTTTATCAACGTCCCTGTTTGTACATCAATCAACTCGGCATCGAGCCCATGGGTCCGCACAATCATCCCAACAAACGCAACTGCAACAATCGTCGACTCTTCAAAATCTTCGGGCGGCACCTCGCTTGGCACAATCACATTCGTCATTGACCCTAAGGAAGAGCGCCGCGATAGCTGGCCACCCACGCTCAGATTCATACTCATTGGCGACGCCGGCACAGCAACGACATTTTGTTGTTGCTGTTGTTGCTGTTGTTGCTGTTTAAACAATCTCATGCTGGTTCGCTGCATCGCCAAGGGTGTCATCAACCCTTTTCCTCTATTGTATCTTCCTTCCTGGATGAACATTGTCCGTACTCTCCACTTGTTATTTACAACCGTGGCAACAATGATTTTCCCACTTTTCGTCCCAGCCACCCACCGATCGTTCACACGAGGAGAGATCAAAATCTTCGATGTAACCAACACATCATCCCTAACAATCACTGTTTTAGAAACAGCTCCATCTCCACAATTCACGCTAAACAAACTCCCATTGTCCAACAAAAATGTCAACTCCTGATCATTCTCAAGTATGCACTGCTCCAAAAATGACCCTTGCAATGGAGTTTGGTAAGAGTTGTTGATATTGGAATTACTTTGATTAGACCGAATGCTCGACATGCTACTTTTCCTGGACAATTTCCCAGAACTTGCACCAAGCTCGGGTTTCTCAGTATTGATGTTGCTTGTATTTTCATCCCCCTGCAACAGCTTTCTAGCCTGCTGTTCGAGAACCTGTTGTTGCTGCTGCTGCTGCTGTTGTTGTTGTTGTTGTTGTTGCTGTTGTTGTTGTTGTTGTTGTTGTTGTTGTTGTTGCTGTTGTTGTTTCCTTTTCAATACAGAGGCCAAGAATGTTTTCTTTCTGAAATAAGCCTCCAATGGAACTTTGTTTCTCAATTCTGAAATTTCAACCGAGCACACCCAACTCATGCTCAATCTGGACCAAATCTTCACATAGCCCTTTCGGGAAAAGATGGCAATGAGGTTGCCATGCATCGATAAAATCGCATGAGTAATCGGCCAGACTTCTGCCACTTCAGGCAAAGCCATTGGTGGTGGTAGGGGCATTTCTGCAGCTGGTGACCACACCAACACACGGTGGTCCATCCCAATGGAGACCATGAACGGATTGGCCTTATTTGTGGCAATCTTAAGTATATCCAACGAATGACCACCAACCAAATCTTTTGTGTGGAATTGGCCATTGTCCGAGTCCTCGCCTTGAAGCTCCAAAAGAGGTTCATTGGAATCGCCAACAGTTGTATTACAGTCATTTGATCTGGAAGACCGGAGACAAAATTTGATGATAAATGCTGAAACAGCAAGAATGAACGTGAACGATGCAAGAAACTCTGCAAAATAATATGCGTCGTATTTGTAAGTTGACTCGCTAATCAACCTGACGTATTTGTGAAAGTTTTCGACATCGTTAAAGTGACGTCCAATTGATGCACCTTGATCAATGGCGAATGAGGGTTCCTCAACAAAAACTTCAAAGGGATATTTCCCATCCACGATTTTATTCCTGTGCGAAATCAAGTCGCTGAGGGGCTTGCTCAAGGTTTTCATGTCAATTAATGAGTCACTGCTTGGGTATGCAATGTCATGATTTATCAAATTTTGGACAACTCTTTCATTTTCACCTGTTGAGTTTGTAACTCCTGATGCAAGTTGTAGCAAATTGGGGAAATTGGGCCTTAAACTCAAAGCTTGGGCTATGTTTTTGTTACTGAAATTCAAGAGTTTCAAGACATTAAAAGAGACTCCATGCATTGTCCACATTATAGCCACACTTGTAATACCCACAAACGCTGCAACAGAAGCCACTATTGATTGATTGAAAGGAAGCTTTACATCGAGCAAAAACTGTGCCAAAACATGTCGCAATGAAGAAGCGGTGCTATATTCATGCGTGGAAGCTGCTGGGAAAGCACTTGAGAAAATTGAGCTGATTCCGGGTCTGTTGTGCAATTTTTGATACTGCTTGTTATCCAGAACCCTTGATTTCTCCAATAAATCTTCCAAATCGTATCTTCTGATATCCACACTCAACACCGCAGTGAAAAATGTCAAATGAAGTAAATGATCCACAATCAACGCTATTGAGGCAAACATGCAGAATTGCTTCGAGGAATCAGACACAAAAGGAATGATGCCGAATAGAATCAAAAAATCTCCCAAGACAATGGCCGAGGATGTGACATGGCACTTGGAAACTAGGCCGAAAAACTTTGTGCGAATTAGTGTGGGGTCTTTCAAACTAGATATCGATGAAATCAAACGAAACATATTCTCGGCGCCTACCACAAGTACTGGAGCTAGTAACAACTGAACCGGTATTTGAAGTAGTTCCACGCCATTGAAGGAGTAGAACGTTATAGTGATGGCGGTTAGTGTAGCAAGTGTCATTTCCACCAAAAATGCCAATAGCAAGCCTGATTTAGACCTCACAGCTTTCACGTTGAGCAATGAAACTGAAAAGTAAGCAAGAACTATTGCTGTTGCAGTGATTAGTAGTGACTTGTCCATGATGCTCAACTTTGACAAAGAAAAACTATATTCTTTGAAATTTCTGAAGGGACGATCTCTGGAGAGCACAACAAAACTTGCATTTGTGCTCGAGTTATTGGAATTGAAATATGTTGAACGAAGTTTGCTCAAGTTTGTATCCCATACCTCACCAGGTCCGAGCCTGCTATCCTCTGCGGATCTCAGATTGAGCAGGTATATCACCGATATTTGTATGGCCTTTGCAGAGTGAATCAATCCATTGACTTTGTCTACACCACTGAATGACCCGAGGGGCGCGGGCACTGCCTTTGAAGGCTTTCTAAAAGAGATTTGTATGGTTTTAAGAGGCGATGTGTCGCTCTTCAAAGTTTCCAAAGAATTGTTCCAAAGCTTGAGGGGAGAGTACAACAGAGTGTTTTTGTTGAGGTCAATGCCATTTAGAAGTTGTTTTTGAAAATTCAACACGTCCGCAAGGAAATCCTTGTCGATGACGTTGGCCGATTGAACATCCCGCTTGCGCAGTAACCACACTTGTTTTATCATGAAATTGTCATATTCTTTATTGTTATCAAGGCTTGATGGCGGTAGTAGGTGGTGCAGTACCGATGCCGGGAGATTGCCCGTTGTTGTGTTCAGATGATTGCTGAGGCCTTGTAGTGTCGATATGTTGAATTCGTTTGTGAGCTGGATGTTGTTGGTGTTGCCAATTGACGAGAGGGTGATCAACCCTGGGGTTGTGTATAAAGTGTATATTGCAGGATAGGATATCAAAAACGTCAACGACACCGGACCCAAGATCGATAGTCGAGGCGATTTCGAGATGAGTTCCACCAACGCAAGATACCGCGATTGTAGTAGGCCTGCAATGAACACGTATATTGTATCGTTCAACGTCATAATGAGACGTGAGAGTAGCAAAGGGGCGGTGAACATCTTGATGTCGCTTTATTATTGTGTTTTCCTTGTATAAAATGAGACCCCTGGTGAAAACTTTTTATTAAAGAATATTCTTGCAATCACCCAGTCCACTTCGAGTGATTGGTCTATTAATCCCTTGCGATGTCTAGAAATGTTGCCCTCAAAATGCGCAATCCAATAGCCTCTTGTAGGATTTGATCCAAGAATGATTTTCAATTTTCTATTTTTTGTTCTATTTTGCACTATTTTTTTCTGTATTCCGTACAAATTTGTGTATTTTTTATTTTTCTCCCCATGTAAAATATGACCTGCTAAAATATTGTAAGCAGCTAGAAGTTCCATCACTGTTGGCTAATTAAGCTGCTGCTCGGATCTCACTCCTTTGTTGACCCAAACAATGTTGCCTCATTTCAAGTGGAGGCCAGGCCATTAATAATTGCAATTCCTACGCCTTCCGTGATGTTCACGGACCGGGACATATTATACTCAAAAATAAATGTACTTAAAAATAACTTGGAGGTTGTACATAGATAGATAGATAAGAGGCAGGCCAGTGGCTCATTTGGCCCCCAAGGAGCAAATTTGCAATTTCCACATTTCGCTCAACAACAGGTCGATACGTTGGTCCAACACCCCATTGGCATACTCATCTCTGCTCGCAGGGTCCAAGTAGTTCTGCACCTGCGCCAATCTGGTGTAACCCTCGGTACAGAACATCAACTGGATCTTCACCATTGCCTCGAAAGTGGCGTCAAAGTATGGTACTCGGAGAGAAATTAATTCCGGAAGCTCTGTCTTGAGCTGGTTGTTCAATGTCTCGTAAATGTCCTTTGCAGCCTGCAATTCCTTTTCTGCTCTTGGAACCTTGGCCACGTCCTTGGCAGGCTTATCAATCAATCTTCTCACCTTGGACTTTTGCTGTTCGTAGTCGGTTTTCTTGTGGTCTCTCTTCTTCAAGGCCTCGTTCACATCCACAAAGTAGTTGCAAAACTTGTTGATGGGGTCAAACACAGTTTCTCTAAACGGTTCGTCAATGTTTGTCGACACTTGCTCGTCCAAGTCAACCACGCATTGGTTGTAGTAGTCCCCGGTGGACTGCTCAACCGAGCTGGTTTTGGCATCTTCATAGAAGCTGGCAACAATCTCCCCCATTGCCACCTGCGACGCACTCACGGCTCTCAAACTGTCCAAGTACCCTTTCGACTCCTGTTGCATCTTCTTGGCTGCTTTCTCGACAACACGGTACCGACGCTCTTCAACGTCGAACGCCCTGTCGTGAACTTTGTCTGCTTCTTTGACAAGAACCTAGCGAGATTTTGTTAGTACTCCGCAACTTCCCATTCATCTGGGGCAAACAACTCCGAAACCCAAACATTACACAGAGCGTATCAAAGCACTGTGTGAAATCAACATACTTGGTTGGTGGCTCTTGTGACACCCTTCTTGAATCCGGCCCAGGACATGCTTGAATATTGAAATATTGATAGAGTCTGTTGTTATTATGATGTAAGTAAAAAAGTTGCAATTGATTGCTTGATATCTTTCCGGAGAGTTCTATTTTTTATGTAATTTTATTGACTGCCTGCCTGCCACCCGCGGTGGCCGTCATCATCACGTGCGTTTTCATGTCTCGGTCACACCTCTTCCTCCTCCTCCTTCTTTACCACGTAGTCCGAGCCACCTGTGGCCTTGACGTCGATAATCTCCACATCGGGATCAAAGCTCACCTGTTCGTTCACAGGAACAATAGTCTCCACATCAATGTTGGGTAGATTTTTCTCGGGCCCCTCGTGGATGGAAGCCATGTCAACTTTTTCATTCAAGATACAGCCAAGAATAATCAACGCTGCCATTTTGGAAATCACCAACGAGTTTTCTTTGCAATAGGCACCGGCCACACACTCGGGGCACCCGAGCTCACAATCGCACGATCTTATTCTGTCAAAGGCTTTCCACAAGATGTCGTCAATGTTCTCAAACGCCTTGACTGAAAGCCCCGACCCGAACTTGCCGCCCTTGGAGTCTGTGAAGATCAATCGGGCAGGACGCATTCTTTTGGTTTGTCGATGTGCAAACTCCTTCTCTGGTGCTTTGCACTCTGTTTGAATTTCATCGATACCGCTGACAATCACCAAGGGCATGACATTGATGATGGCGTGCTCTGCGGCGTGTATTCCTGCAGAAACATTCAATCCTTTGGAGATCACCATGTCCATTGCCCTTAAAGGTAGGTCGATCCAAAGACCTTTGCTCTCAATGATCACCGGAGGGTTTTTAACGTCCACGGAATCGAGAATTCGCCCGCGCTTGTCCACTTTGAAAAACCCAAATACCTTGATTGTGGTTTTGATCTGTCCAAAATAGATGGGCACATCGCTTTCTCGAGACTGGGATCTAATCTTTTCGATTTTCACAGGGTCAACGTCGGTGAAATCGCGCTGCTTTGTGATCCAGTCCACGTGAACTCTTTCCACTTCTGCATAATGTTCTTCTGCGTTGAACTGGCGCACAATGTACGGCAACCCTTGGTGGATCATGATGCCTTCCTCGTACAACGTGAAGCTCGTTCGTGACGCTTCAATCTCCTCAATGACAATGTTTCTCCCATTGGTGATATCCACCACTGCAAACATTGTTTCCTCGAGCCCTCTAAGCGACACGTGTTTCGCCGGCCAGGGAAGATACTTGGGATTGCAGTGGTATCCGTACTCATCCTTCACCAACTTTGTTTCAACAATTCGCATGAACAAGGACACGTCTCCGTCAATGGGTGACTTGAAGAAAACGCTGTCCAACGAAAGGTCCAAGTTTATTGGCAACTCGAAACTCGCACACTGGAGGTGATTCTCCATGATCATCACGTTGTTGAAGTCCAAAATCAAGTCCTGAAAGTCCTGTTCCACCAACAACTTGGGATGCTGCATATAGTACTGGTTCACCGGGTCCGAGCCGCCGACATACAAAGTCAAGGAATCCTTGTTTCTTCTGCCTGCACGGCCAGACTGTTGATGGAAATTGGAGATGGAAATCGGGAACCCACAAATCAACACCGCGTCCAACGCACCAATATCGATTCCCAACTCCAAGGCATTTGTTGCGATGATCGCCTTCAAGTTTCCTTCAAACATTTCTTTCTCGATCTCACGCCGGTCAGCAATAGAATAGCCACCCCTGTAACTCATAATCTGGGTTTCAATGTCGAGCCTGTTCAAATCCTTCAATGTCAGCCGCACTTCCTTCATCAACAACTCCACGGTTCGTCGAACCACACAGAAGCAGATGGTCTTCACGTTCTTCAAGACCAAGTTGATCAACAACTTGGCGGTCTCTGCCAAAAAGCTTTCCCGCTCGTGGGTGCGCTCGTCAAGCAACGGCGGGTTCCACACCACCAAGTACTTCTCGCCCGATGGAGACCCGTCCTCCTTAACGAGCACGGCGTCGTCGTTCTCCATGCCGAAGATCAACCGCATGTGCTCAATGGGGTTCTTCAACGTTGCGGAACAGGAAATGAACTGGACATCGTCGTTGCCCAAGTAGTGGCAGATGCGGCGCAATCTTCGAATCACCAAGGCCACATGCGAGCCAAAGAGGCCCCTGTAGGTGTGCAACTCGTCAATCACAATGATCTTCAAGTTTCGAAGAAGCATTGTCCATTGCTGATAGTTGGGAAGGATGTTGGTGTGGAGCATGTCTGGGTTGGTGAAGATCACCTTGGAGTTCTCCCGGATGTTCTTACGCAACTCGGTGCTGGTGTCGCCGTCAAACGTCTCGACCATCGTGTCGCGCAAGAGGTCCACCTCGCTGAAGAGCTCTTTCAACGACCGCTTCTGGTCCTGCGCCAACGCCTTGGTGGGGAAGATGTACATCGCCGTAGGCACGTCTTTGAAGTTCACGCGGTCCAGCTCGGCGTAGTAATTGTAGATGAACTCCATCGCAGGCACCTGGTAGATCAAGGACTTCCCGGAAGAAGTGGACGTGGTGACGATGACATTCTGCTTCTCGTGGATGGCGTTAAGCGCCTCGGCCTGATGCAGGTAGAAACGGTCAACTTTCTTGACGGTTTTCAACGCCTGTTTGATTTCCCACGGCAAGTCAAAATCCACGTCCTTGTACACGGCTTCCTTGGCCTCGAACTGGAAGAGTCCGTCCTCGACAATCTGCTGCTTGTAAAGCTTGTCCGTCTGCATGTCCTCGATGATGTCCTTGATCTCGGGCCTGTCCAACTCTCCAACGCCCTTGTTGTTTCTCTTCATGGCTTCGATCGGGTCAACGTGAACAATTGGCTGGGGAATGTACTGCAGGGACATCTCCTCCAACGCCTCGACTGCTTTGTCCCCGTGTTGTTGCAAAAAATTCGCCACCGCGGTTTGAAATTTCGTGTCTCGCCGCTTGATTGTTTTTTTCAACTTGTAGGGATCATAAGGGTGGTTCAAGTTCTGGGTCTTGTAGTTTTCATTGGCTCTTGACTTCATGGGATTCCCATCAACAAACTCAAGCAAGAGGATTTGTTTCAACCTCCCTTCCTCGTCCTCGGTGTCCTTCAACTTGAACATGTCGACGTCTTTCCGGTTGAACTCCCCCGTGGAGGGGTTCTTCAAGTTCACAAGCTGCTCCTGCGAGTGGTAGATCTGGTTTTCATCCACGTACTTGAAGTTGATGTCGCTGGGGAGAAGAACCATTAGCATGGCAATGTCTTCGATCGTGAGCTCTCGCTTGAGGGACTTCTCAATGTTGGGCTTGATGACCATGAACGTTGGTAGAACATGGTTTCGTGTGGAGATGAAGCTGAAGTAGCTGTTGAACCGGAAATGGATCACTTCAAGTTCTTTGAAAAGCGCAGGCCACGAAGCCTTGGGATCCAGGGGACCCAGGGGATCCAAATCATTCGTTTGCTTGGATTTCTTGGAGGTCCCAGCAGGAGGCTTTTCGGAAGGTCTCTTGCTCATCGTTGCTAAGAGAGATGACATGCCATCTGGGGCGAAACAAAAAAAAAAAAAAATGAAAAATAAATACCATGCATTAAAGCCGATTTACGATGAACTAGTAGCATATATGAGTTGAGGGTAGTTTAACAGAGCTGGTGTAAAAAAAGCTTAATCGGAAGCATCATGACAGGGTACCAAGAGGATTCACTCTGCGTGTGTTCCTTTGTTCGTGCCAATGGAATAGGCATTGATTGCTTCAGGCCTGCGGCCTGGTCCTACGTGATTACTCTATAGCACACTCACATTCAAAATCTCTCTCTCTCTATACGTAGGTATCTGTATGAGTGCCATGTTCGCCAGGCTCACAGCACTTGATCTCCCGCCCCCACTCCGAGTTCAACACATGCTTTGCAGAGATTCTTCTGCTGGGAACCGGGTCCAAAATGGAATAAATAACGTTTCTGCAGCGGGCTCTTTTCAAGCTTTCAATGGGCAAATACCCATTGGCGTCCTTTCTGCCCCGGAGATACTCCTGGTAGAACTCGTCCTCTTCGGCGTTGGCCGATCTCCAAAGCTGTCTGCCCGTGCGCATGGCCATGTACACCACCCCACAGGCCCACACGTCGGCGGGGCGCAAGTCGTATCGCTTCCCCAGGTATAGTTCGGGAGCAATGTACGGCGGCGAGCCAATGATGCCTTGGAATAAATGTATCTCCTTTTCCCAGGCAATACTGAAGCATTCGCTGGTGCCGAAATCCGTAATCTTCAAATTCCCGTCCGATGTAAGAAGTATGTTCTCGGGCTTGATGTCACGATGGGCGACACCCATGGTGTGCATATATGAAACCCCCCGCACTAGCTGCTTGAAGAAACAGTCCGACTCGAGGTACTCGAGCTTGCCAGCACTCACAATGAGGGTGTACAAGTCGCCACCGGTGCAAAACTCCATGACTTCGCAGTAGTCGCCCTTGGCGTCTTTGAGCAAGTCTAATGTTTGGATAATGTGGATGCTCTTTAGCGAGGACGAGATGCAGAACTCACGCGCAAGTCTGTCGCTGTATTCCTGTTCTGATTCATGGGCACGTTTCTTGAACTCCTTCACGGCATACAAGTTTTCCTTATTGTCTGAAACCTTCTTGTGCGAGACCTTCACCACCCCAAAGGTGCCCCGCCCAATGACTTCTTCACATGTCCCGTATTTTTCAGCAAAGGATCGAGGGTCAATGATGGCCTTTGCAAGGTTCATGCGATCCGGCAAGTTGATCACCAGCTGTCCTGCGTTCGTTTTCCGATTGTTCTCCAAAACAATCTCGATCCTGCCGTTTTCAGCCTCATGGACCTTGTTCATCAAGTTGGCAACCAACAATGGAGGATCATTGCCGTTGGTTCCTTCTGAGAATATTTTCGGTAGAATGTTGGAGACGGCAGAAACGGACTCGTCCCTGAGTTTTTTCGCCCCCAAGATATTCTTGATCAAAGTGCTGATTTTCTCCTGCCGCTTGGCATTCTTGAGATTGTGCTCGTGGCCATTGTTTTCTGTGATACGAAGACGGCCGCAGTATTTGTCCTTGCCGGGATCACGACTTAAATTGACTTTGGAGGTGTTTCTCTTTAAATTGGTGGTGGAGGAGGAAGAAGAAGTAGCAAATGCGTCAGGGTTTGTGGTGGTGGTGGTGGTGGTGTTATTTGTAGCGTTTGGATTTAGGCTTAGGGCAGATGAATTGTTTTTCGAATCTGTTCTCGATAATGATGAAGACGAGAGGGGTTTTTGGGACTTTTGCTTGATGTTTCCACTAGTGGTAAGGTTGTTGTTGTTGTTGCTGCTGCTGCTGGTGTTTGGCTTTGAGCGCAAGTCAAGAGTTAGATGGAGATTGCTGTTTCTATTGACGGACATTGATCTTTTTGTCCTTGTTTTGGCCGGAGGATTTGCAGGGTTCAGCACGCTAGGGCTTGGATTGCTGACTGTAGAGGAAATTTCTGTGAATCCCGTGTCATTTTCGTCCTTGTTTTCCTTTTCAGGTTGGGGCTTGCTTTCTGTCTTGTGTTTGCCATTAGCAGGCTTCAAAGAGCTCAATCTTTCGCTCAAATCCTTCATTTGTAGCTGCTGATCGGACTTATTGTGGTTGGACAAGCTTGCGGTTGAGCCATTGACAGAGCTGAAACGGCCAGAGCTCAAGGAGGAAGACAAAGAGGCGTCGCTTTGAGGTTGTTGTTCCTTTGATGATGGTCTGTTGGCACTTTTGGCAGTGTCGACTTGGGATGAGGAAGGAGGTCTTCGCTGTTTGGCAAACGATTCAGTTGAGGAGAAAAGGGGGCTGACGGGGGAAGAGGATTTGCTCTGTTGGGGCGTTGCAGAGTTGCTAGTGGATGATGCGTTGTTGTTGTTGTTATTGTTGTTGGTGGCACCTTCGTGAACACCAAAAAGGCGGCCAATCCTGGACATTGTGGACGATCTCTTCGATCTAGTCACAGAGTCGGGCATTTAATAGTGGAGGGTGAAAGGGAAAGTGGGATGAATGGGAAAGTGGGATGAATGATGGAATCAAGTAAGGAAGGAAAGAGAACGAAAATGTGGAAAAAAATATTATAGTGGTAGTAATAATGATAATAATGATAATAATGATAGAGAGATGATATAGTAAGAATAGCATAATTATTATTTTGGTGGAAATTGAGGCATTTTTTGTTAAATTTTTTTTTTCCCGGTTTTTGGTTTGTGGGTGGGAAAATTTTAACTAGCAAGGAAGGAAACAGTAAGTAGGAGAAGTAGTAGTAGTAGTAGTAGTAGTAGTAGTAGTAGTAGTAGTAGTAGTACAGGCAGGCAAACATAATGTTGTAAACGCAATTTGTAACATACACAAACTATCAAGCTACTCCCGTATTGTACTTTTCAACAACCTTGCTGATGCGCTTAATGTCGTCCACCCCGACTCTACAGCAGCCGCCAACCACTCTGGCGCCGTACTTGATCCACTCCATGACAATGTTTTCCCACCGGTAGTACTCCTCGTTGTTGCCGCAGTCCATGTCCGGGGCCCATTGTTTGGTGATCCCGTTGTAGACCTCGCCCGAGTTGGGATAAATCGCCAAGGGGAACCCCGGTGGCACCAACGCCTGCAAGTTTTTAAGAAAATCAACAGAGTACTTTAGTCTGAGACAATTGCCGCCAATGGCCACCAAGTTGCTGTTGTTGCTAAAGGCGCCGGTTTCGCGCGCGAGATACTCCACCACCTCCTTGATGCTGGTGCCGTCGGCCAAGTGCTGCGGGTCACGGATGCTGAAGGTGATCATGTAGCTCTTGTGCAGGTACGCTTTTTCCTCCATCATTGCCACAAGCGCCTTGACCTCGTCAAACACCGGGATGGTCTCGATGCTCAACAAGTCTACGCTGCTGGCGCGGGCGTAGTACTCGAGTCTTTCGCGGTGGAAGCTCTTGTAGAAATCCACAGACTCGTGGTACGATCCGCTAAACTCGCTGCCGTCGCACAACGCCGCCCCGTACGGTCCGATGGACGCGCTCGTGAACACCGGCGTGGAAAGAGTGGTGGTCTCGAGTTTGGCGGTTTGCAATGCGTCGGCGCACTGCTGGTAAAACTGCTGGCGTTGGTGCTTGCTCGAATAAGACGAGGACAATGCTGCATTTTTACCGCGGTACTCCTTGAGAGACTTTTCACTGGCCTGGTAGGTGCAGGTGATGCCGATGCGGGCGCCGGCGTCGTAGTAGTCCTTGTGAAGCTTGACAACCTCCTGGGGTTGGTTGATCAACGCAGCAGAGCACCAGAGGCTGCAGTTCACGTCAACCCCTCTTTTCTCAAGCTCCGTTCCAAGCCCGCCGTCCAACGTGATGACTCTCTTCGCGTCCTTTCTGAGAAGCGAGTGAATCGTAGGAGTTGAATCCATTTTAAATTAAGGTAAGTTGAATATAGCTCGGGTGAGTCGACTTTTCATCATCAAAACTGCTTTCTAATTTTTTTTTTTTTGCATCATATTGTCGAGGGTGGCCGTCGGGGCGGCGGGGCTGCGTGGGGCCCCCGCCTTGGTAAGCGACTTCCGGGTAAGATTTCAACAGAAGTGCATCAAGAAGCACAATCTCAAAATTCTCAGAACTCTTAGGACTCTCAGGACTCTTAGGACTCTCAGGACTCTTAGGACTCTTAGGACTCTTAGGACTCTTAGGACTCTCAGGACTCTCAGGATTCTAAGTGCTTCAATGTGTATTTATTCCTCGCGCGAGGCATTCAAGCGAGCTACTTC
Organism: Saccharomycopsis sp. UWO(PS) 91-127.1; assembly: GCA_002895615.1. Lineage (NCBI taxonomy): Eukaryota > Fungi > Ascomycota > Saccharomycetes > Ascoideales > Saccharomycopsidaceae > Saccharomycopsis > Saccharomycopsis sp. UWO(PS) 91-127.1. The sequence continues at coordinate 666,954 of JNNM01000008.1, forward strand.
AAAACTTTTGAAGATACTCATCAAAGAGTAAAATTTGCCATTTACGCACGCACCTAAAACGGCAAAAGCTAAACAAAAAAACTACAGCATGAATAATAATAGTATGATATTTAGAACAACAAGAGAAAGAAAAATTAAATTAAAGAAAGCAGTTAGAAGTTGGAGGAGGAGCCTGGCAAGTAGATTGGCTTGACAGTCAAGTATGAGTTTTCCTTGTCGGACAAACCTGCATAAGCGTTATACCAAGCAATGAATGCGGTAATCACCCCCAAAATGCCCCCAGCTTTTGTGCAATGCTTGTTCACTGCAAGTTCGCCGATACACAACATCAAGAAGGTCAAGAAAAGCACAAAGAACAACGAAGTAAAAGCCCAGGTGGATCTAATCGTGCACAACCACATCATGACCGTGAAGATTGTCCAACCAAGCAAAAAGAATCCAATGGCCGAGCTCATTTGTCGCTCCTTGCCCTCATAAGCCTGGGCAATGCCAAAGGAAGGGGTCAAAAGAGCAGCGTAGGAGAGCCAAAATGCCCCGTAGGAGCTAAAGGCGGTGGCGGCAAACTTGTTCCCGCTTGGGAACTCCCACATGCCGGCAAGCACCTGGACAGCACCACCGTAGAAAAACGACAAGCTCACAACAACATTGGGAATGTGGACCCCCATGGCGCCGGAGTTGATCATGGAAAGAACAAAAGTCGTCATGGCAAACGCACTCAACCCAAGCGGACCGGCAGTGGCAATCTCTCTGCTCATCTTGGTCTGCACCGCAAGACCAGGATTAAGGGTACCACCAAAGGCCCGCACCAACTCATCTCTGTAAACCTTTGTGTTGCCAATGTACACCACCTCCCGGCCATCATCTTGAACATGGTGTTCAATCTTGGATATGTCCTCGAGAGGAGTGCTTCCGCGGCGGTGGGAGCTCCCAGTGCCTTTTTCCAAATCTTCTTCGTGCAATGACATGATATCTTAAAATACTAATTGATTGTAATAACCGTTTGTGAGTGTAGTAACAATGCAAGATTCCAAAAGAGAAACAAAATCTGGAAATAAAGGCCTGTTTATATATGGACCGTTTTTTTTGTTTTTTGATCACTAGAGAGCAAGCATTTATGTCACAAAAATGGGATACCGCTGCTGCAATGTGACGTTAAGGTTTCCCCACGAAAGGGTGGAGGAGCGAGGTGAGTTCAGGCACGATTATGTAATGGTGCCCGCTACCGCTTACGTAAGAGAGCTGTCAACCCCTCACCTGTCCCCTCATTTGGGGCCCCAAGTACCCGTACCACCGGTACCTCTCCACAGACTTCGGAACAACTGAGGGGGGTTGGTACTTTATCAGGCCTTCGGCGTTTCACCGTCGGAGAGCGTATGTCTTTGAATGAAACCCTCAAGTTTCTCTTTTCTGTGATTTAAGGATATAGATTGAGATGTAGACTGAGATATAGACTGAGATATAGAATGAGATATTGGGATATCGAGATATAGAGTGATGTTCCAAAAGTGTAGATAGATCCCCTCGTTGTGATCAATGATGGGCCAAGAAAAGCTGTGCACCCTTCAGTGTTGCCCCATTGGGTGAGAACCAGCTTGTTTTTTTGTTTTGTTTTGTTTTGTTTTGGATAGCGAATATATGATGGTTTGGTCTGGTCTTGCCCACGGGTCAAAGGAAGGGCACTTTTTTTGTTTGTTTCACCACATTTCCCAATTGAGCCACCAGCCTTCTGTGTTCCTTTGGTCCAAGAGATGATCCAAGAGGGTAAGAAGAAAAAAAGGGCAAGGGCATTCATTAAGTGGGCTTCAATTGTGGGGTCGCAACTCAGACACCGGCGCCGATGAAGTCCAGGGATATTATATTATGTAAGAGACGTTTTTCATTGGCAAGCGGCCGCCTGCTGCCGGCGGGCAGGAAGAAGATTGAAAAAAACTCCATTATTTCTCTATAAGTTCTCCATTATATCCCAGCTAGCACGATGTTGTAATGTTGGACATCTGGTCAATTCGCAACCACTGTACACTCTTCCATGTACACTCTTTCGTTAAGACTGGGCCTCTCCCTTGTTCCCGAGGGCGAATTTCGGAACCAACGGGCTTTGTATCCCGCGTCACGTGGTACAATACATTCGTAGTTCTGGGAACGTCCTCTTTCACATTGAGGCGTCGTTCGAGGATATCAAGTTATTTTATTAGCCCTCGTCAATATCACCTGTTCCTAAATATGCATGGCAATAAGTTTTGGCTTCAGAAGATGATGTGGGATTATTCCAGTAGCACCGATTGCTTCAATGTTCTCAGGACTGCTGGTATTGTATACTGCCTCACCAATTGAAAGTTCCATTCTTTCAAGATCGAAGACAACATAAAAGTATGTCAACAAGGCGTCTCCTGCGATAATTGCGTAGTCTTGGTCGGTGTAAAGACAGCCAAAAGAGTTGATCACCATCATCAGGAGATTCACCCACGGGGCCGTCCCACCGGTGTGAACGGCTAAAGTACCACTACTTTTGCACCCTGAACAGCGAGATATTGCCCTGTGCAGGTCCAGCTGGGCTCGGCATTTTTTCTTTTTTGATGTCCTTATTTCTTATTTCTTTTTGGGTGTTCGGTACGCGCAGGATGGGAGATGAACAGGGAGTGATGCCTATTGTTTGCGGTGAGGGCCGTGTGCAATTTACCCACCCGTGGGTATATTTTTTGCAGTTTTTTTTTCTTTATTAGAGTTTTTTGCAAAAAATCACTCTTGTGTTGTGTTGTGCCTTGTGATGTGATGCTGAGGTATGGTAAGGGATCCCTCGTTTCATGCCCAGGCGTGTAAGCTTGTATGCTTGTAGCGGTACGGTAACAATGCTTGCATGTAAGGAAGGTTCTTACTAGTGGTAGTGAATTAGGTGGGAATGCTGGATAGATGGGGGCAAAGCATGTAGAATGGGTGCCTCTGTTTATTGACCAGGGCGGCATAACCAGAGAGTGAAAAAAGCCGAGGGAAAAATTACAAAGAGAAACACGCAAATGTAACCAGCCTGGGAGGCAAAAAGGAAAGCGCATTACTAATTTCATGGGGATGATTGGTTTTCTTTCACGCTCTGTTTCACCTCACTGTGTGAAATTTTTTCATCTGACTTGGAGGTTGAGAAATGGTCGCAGCTCGTGTGGTGTCTTGTTTATGTTTGGTTGTTAATGGTATACTGGGAAGGGAGAGTAGTGCTAAAATATGCGTGTTTGTTAGAGATCTTGTTCAACCAGACTAGTCGTATACGATTTTTTTTTTTGCTAATGCCGACCTGCCCAAGTGGCCCTGTGGTATTGTGTGGCGCCATGAACGATTGCAAGATATCCTGATGGAGAGCTTGAGAAGAGCTTGAGGAGAGCTTGAGGAGAGCTTGAGGAGAGCTTGAGGAAAGGTATGAAGAAAGAAGATGTGATCATCAAGATAAATAGATAAGACGATATGCCCAGGCCGCCGACCCTCCAGGGTTCGGGGCTAAAATCGGTGCTAAAAGAATGTGTTGCGATGTGGCACAACATCGTACTAACAGAGTGCCTGGCGCCTGCCCATTTTAGTAGCCCATCCCATTCGCGGTCGAACAATTTACTTTTAGAATAGGATAATTGCAACATGTCTCAGACGTTTGTATTTTATATCTTGTTAATTTAGAATGCCGGTACGTATCACCAAGACGTAAAATGAAGAGGAAGCCTCTGGTCCATGTCTTCTTCCAATAAATATTAAAGATTAAGGATAATAGACTAATAAGAACACCTCTTTTAAAAGAAAGATTGGATTCTATTTCATTTCGCCTTAATGTTTTTTTGCGCTGTTCAGATGCATTCTGCATGGTCAGAAACATAATACAAGAAATAAGAAAAAGCACAGTTAGCCGTTCAATAGTGAAAAAATACCGTTTTAAGAATTTCTCTAAAGATGATAATAAATATACTATATATATAGAACCCTCCCTCACTCGATACGAACTGTTGGAGGGGTCTCATCCATGATTATAAAATATCTATTCTAATTATCAATCATATCCTATCTTATATTGAATCCCATCAATTTCATCTTCCCCTACCAATTAATCTCCCGTTGTACACATACCTCATGATAACAGTAATACAGAGAAACATTTAAATACACCGGCACATTTCCATCCATTCTTGAAAATGAACTACTCTACAACAACGTCCACAACAAGAACCTTTGATATCTTACGATCAACCCAGATCCCAATAAAACAATCCTCCCATCGGATCTCCAACCTCAAGATGAATAAAGTGCGCCGGCCCCGCCGCCAGGTAAAACAGGTTTGCCTCCCGTTGTTTGATGATGAAGAAGAACTCATATCATTCTCCCCTCAAACTGATAATAACATCTTCCAGCCGGAAGAGATCCAGCTTACAAACTCATTGGCCAGCGTGCTATTGGCGAAAAAGGCCAGCTTCACCATCAAACATCCTCAAACATACTACGAAGTGGCGTCGTTGAGCTCTGAGTCGTCGTTATCTTCAGCATCATCATCATCATCATCATCATCATCATCATCATCATCCGAAAGCCATACCACCAACTGCTCTCCTCTTCTTGCATGCTCGCCAGAGTCAGCTTTTTCTACTGATTACTGTCTCATGAAAATCGGCGGTGGCGGCGAAGATCCCGCGGACGCATCCGCGGAGTATCACGTGCCACTATCAACCCGCGGAACTTCCGCTGCCGAGGCTGCCGCCACCGCCGCCGCCGCCGCCACTGTCGCTGCGGCTGGCACCTCCTTCTACTCACAGGGCCATAACTCCAGCTTATCAAAATCATGTCTTGGCTCCGTGACCTCGTTCTTGTCGACCGACGAGGACCACCCGTTGGCCTTGAACGACGACTACAATGAGCAAGAGGAGTTGGTGCTGATGGTGCAGCAACAGGATGATAAACCAGAGAGTAGAACACCCAACCAACTGCTGTCTCTGGGCTTCACTTCCGATTTGATATCCAATTTCAAGACTTTTTACAACATTAATATCCTCCCACCGGTGCGGTACTATTCCAAGGCAACATCTGAGGAATCTGACCTCGATAAGCCGCTCAAGTTGGAAACTTTTAATGTCCAGAATACCCCGTTGGCGGACCCATGGGACGTGTGCGAATCAGCACTGAACGACACCACCTCGGACTGCGTGGGGTACCCGTACAACAACTGCCGCTCTGTGCGGGCGAGCCCGTTGTTTTTGAAGATCTACGCCATTGAGAACGTTGCCCAGACCAAGAAACTCATACCAAATATTTTCAGGGTGGAGAATAACCATTACGAGGAGGAGGAGGACGACGACGACGACGATTCGGATGATGACGAGATTACCCCGGAGTTTATCCAGTTGGGCGAGCAGGCAAAGTTGAAGCTTTTCAATCAGATCAAGTTGCCTGCAAGATTGGACCTTCCTGTGGCCAACCAGTTGAAAAACTTTAGCTACGTGGCCACCAAGGAGGCCAATTTGAACAAAGGGGAGTCACTTATCAACGGTGCCCATAGCAAGCTTGACCGGATTGTGGCGTCAACGCCATGGATCAAGTTTGACAAGGTGGAATCGCTCATGAAGAGCAACAAACGGTACACGCTCAGCACCCACGGGGTGTTGAAAAACAAAGTTCAATTCACCGTCAAGGGATATGCCAATCCAAGATGGATATCAATGTCTTTTTGATTTCATTCATTCTAATTTGCTTTGCTTTTTTTTTTTTTAATCAACATTTACATTTACAGGTTTATTTGCATTGGGTTTATAATAATGATAATAATAATAATAATAATATTTAATATTACTACTTTTGTAATATAATTTGTTGGGATATAGAAAGATTAAATTGTATTGGGGGAATATGAGCACTGTTGGGCGTGAAATAATACTTTATTTTATTTTTCCTGTCTTAATTTGTTGGCTTTTTATATGTTATGTATTATGTATTATTATTATTATTATATGATTCATTAAATGGATTAGTTTTATAGTTAATGTTTCGCTTCTTTTTCCTTCTACTTTTTTTATTATATTTTTTTTTTGTTGGAGCGGAGCAACAGAACCGCTTGACTGTGCATATATTTGTATATTCTATAGTAAATAAAGTATTATATTATTATTAGATAGATATAGTGATAAAATTTTCACCTTCTTTCCCAATTTCTTGCCTTCTATCCATTTCTTTCTCATTCAATCAATCACCCCCCCCCAACTATGAACTTCAACCCTTTCAAGTTCAAGCTTCCTCAAGCTTCGGTGTTCAAACTACCCCAGAAACACGTTGCCATTCCTCCATGTCCGTTTGACTCCGTAAAAGCCCATCCATTGTTGAACTCTGTTTACGAGTACAGCTTGCAGCCCCAAGTTCCCTTGACCATTGCCCTTGTTTACTTCTCTTTGGTCCACTTCACCAACAAGAAGATCAGGGCCCGCCAGATTGCCCTTGCCCAGCAGCAACAGCCGCAGAACAAGAAGCTCGATTTGACCGACGAAAAAGCCCTTAAGAAGGTGCTTCCTGCGGTGCCGGCCTACATTGCAACCACCAGCTTTTTCAAATGGGCCGTCATGCTCCACAACCTTCTTCTTTGCATTTACTCCTGGTGGACCTTCTTTGGCATGATCTCCAGCATCAGACTCTCCACTTTGCACTACAAGTTTCTTATTCGGGAAAGCTCTGGTGCGAAAACCATGTTCTGGAACGCAGTGTGCGATTTGAACAATGGCATCTACGCCCCCAGCTTGGAGCCCATCTTCAAATTCAACGTCAGCGGCTACGTGTATCTCTTTTATCTTTCCAAGTTTTACGAGATCCTCGACACGGTGATTATTCTCTTGAAGGGCAGACCGTCCATGTTGTTGCAAAGCTATCATCACGCAGGCGCCATGTTGTCCATGTGGGCCGGATACCGCTACACCTCCCCGCCCATTTGGATCTTTGCCGTGTTCAACTCGTTCATCCACGGCATGATGTACTTGTATTTCACCTTGTCCACTTTGCACATTCGCGTCCCCAAGGCCGTCAAGCAAACATTGACCTCGTTGCAAATCACCCAGTTTATCTTGGGCGGGAGCTTGGCCGTGGTCCACTTGTTTGTCCATTACTTTGACTACTCCTCCGGCGACTTTGAGCCTTGCATCAAGGACTCCAATCAGTTCTTTGCCCTCTGGGTCAATGTCGGGTATCTTTTCCCATTGACTTTGTTGTTCATCACCTTTTGGATCGACAGTTATGCCCGCAAGAAGCTTGTTTCCAAGGATAAAAAAATAAACTAATCTACTTTTCCTCCTCCTCCTCCTCCTCCTCCTCCTCCTCCCCAGCACATATTCTTTCAAGGAGGGCCCTTTCACTCTTACTTAATAATTTCCTCCCTACATTTAATTGAACATTTCACTTCTATCATTAAGGTCTATTATTGGTAGTGCTATTTTACAATCGCCCTCTTTTTGAAATGCTGGAATGGGCACTGCACGTCCTCGCATTTGCCGCGATTCAGCTCGGCAGGGCAGAATGGCTGTCCGTAGTCAATGTCAGCATTCATCTTATAATTACTTGTACTGCTGCTCCTCACAGACTGAAACGGCATGAACCGCTCTGTGCTCTTCAGCATTGCCTGCTTGACCTCGTTCAAAACGTCCTGGGTCTTGCTGAGACGAACGCTCGCCTCGAGTTGTTCAATGGCTGGGGGAACCGCCTTGACAGGAATCTTCTTCCCTTCTTTATTATCATCATCATCATCATCATCCTAAAACTTTTTTTTTTCTGATCCAGGCCCCACCATCAAGTGGGGGAAGACCCCCACTTCCAGATAAAAAAAAAAAAAACACGCGCCGTTAGTAAATCTCAAAAGCCGTTGAATAAGAAATAAACCTTGAATAAACCACCCGGTGACATACCCGTTTTGCCAACTTCCCGTTGATAGACTTGATAATGTTGTTTCTTCTCCCCAACTCCCTGCTTGTCTTGGCAATGTTCTCGTTCAACTCGCTGGTCTTGAACCTGCACTCTGCGTAGCGCAGCTTGTGCACATGCAACAAGGCCTCTTTCTCGGCCAAGCTCTTCTTCAAGAGCTCCACCTCGGCCGCGGTCTGCTGGATGTGCACCGCCGCGTCCTCCGTGTACTTGCGGCACTCCTCCATCGCTTCAAAATACCCGGTCAACTCGGCCGCCAACTCTGCCTGGGCCTTCTTGGCCGCGGTCAAGCTCGATACAAGAAGGTCCTGTCGTTTCTGCTCAAGCTGCCGAAGCCCAATCGCCCTCCGAAGCTCGTCCATTTTCCTTTGCTTCTCCTCCTGCATTTTCCGCACCACCTGGAGTCTCAGGGCGTTGTTGTTATTATTCTGTGTCTCTTTCTCTTTTTCTTTCTCTTTCTCCTCTTCATTCTCCAGCCCCGAAGAGGACTCCTCCTCAATCACCAAGTTGTTCAACCACTCGTCGCTTCCCAATTTTCGCCGCTTGTACATTCTAGTTGCCCCCGAGTGTCATTTACAATTCTACAATCCCACAGTTATCTCTGGATGTCCTTCGAGTGTCCTTCAAGTGTTCAAGAAAGCAGCAAAGTAATTTTTTTTTTTGTAAAATTTGAATTGTCGGGCGTGCCCTGGTCCACCGCACAGCCCAGCATCACCGATGGCCCAGTCTCTGAAGACCTGCCTTGCACTTGCCAGCTCTCCTCATAAGATATCAATGACTTTGCATCACCAGATAAACTTTATCGAAGTGATTCAACGGAAACTGCCTGGCAAAGTAAAGTGTCTCTCTCTTGAATCCCAGCCTGTAACCACTAAGCGCACCATACACCGCCGTCTGGTGACTGAAATTCCAAAACTCCCCCCACTTCACCAAAAAAAAAAAAAAAAAGTGTCCGCCCTTAAACCCCTTCTGTCCTTCTCTCACTTCTTCAAGAAACACATCAACCTGTTGTTTTTCTGAATCACTTTTATCACATACTCCTCATAATGTCGTCCGCATTTGGCAGATGGGTCAGCTCCGAGGCCGGGCCAAAGACCGTTCACTTCTGGGTAAGTTCTCATCAGGCCTTCTACAGGCTTCTCCTGGAAGATGGGCAATTGCAGGCTCTCCTACTAACACGTTACAGGCCCCTGTTTTGAAATGGTCCCTTGTTTTTGCCGGCTTGAACGACATCAAGCGTCCTGTGGAGTCTCTCTCCGGAACCCAGCAGGTTGCCTTGTTTGCAACCGGCGTCATATGGACGAGATGGTCCTTGATCATCAAGCCCAAGAACTGGCTCTTGGCCTCTGTCAACTTCTTCCTTGGTGGGGTTGCCGGCTACCAATTGACAAGAATCTACAACAGCAGACTCGAAAAGGGCGAGACCTTTGGCCAGGCAACAAAGTACATTTTGCAAGGCGATGCGCCGAAGCCGGTTGCCAAGGTGACTGAACTCGTTCAGGATCCAAAAATCGTTGAACAATTCAAGAAATAGTTAGTTAGTTAGTTATATATATTTATTAGAATATTATTTATTCCTGCATTCTCGGACAATTGCCCTTGCCTCTTCGATTTCCTGACTGGTGCCCGAGTTGAACTCACTCGCGTACTCATAAGCAGCCTTGTAGTGACATTTCTCCAACTCCCGCTTGGCCAACCAAAGTCGCGCCTTGTTGGTTTCGTCCGTCACCAAGCCAAGAGAAATCTCCTCGTTAAAGCAGGACTTCATGTGGATCTCCGCATTCTCTTTATCGTTCATGGCCTCGTATAGCTTCCCCAACTTGAAATACACAAACGTCACATCGTCGTCGTCGCTCATCATGTTGATCCTCAAGATCTTCTTGTACGACTGGATGCTCTCTTGCAACTTGCCCAATTTCTCAAAACTGTTCCCCACAGCCGTCCACATTCTCTTGTCCAACGGCTTCAACTCGCAAGCGCGCTGGTAATAGTACAACGAGTAAAGAAACATGTCCAACACCTCGTAAGCTTGGCCAAGCCCATACCAGGCCCGGAAATCCTTTTGATTGATGTCTACCGCGTTCCGGTAACTTTCAATCGCAGCATGCGAGTTCTTCAACTCCACAAATTCGTGGCCCATCAACGTCCATGCACTCAAGCAGTTCTTGTTCAAGTTCAACGCTCTCTTGTAGTACATGATTGCCTTTTCGTGTTCAAATCTCAAAGAGTAGAAATTGGCAATGATGCAGCAAGTCTCTGGACAAAACTTGTTCACCGAGTTGGCAAACTGGGCCAAAAACGATAGCTTGGCCTTGTTTTCCATCACATACAACATGTTGGAGTACGTGTCCATATTGTCGAAATTGTACGGGTCTTGAAGCAAGATCTCGTCAAACAAGGACTCTGCAAGTGCGTAGTTCAAATTTTGATATGAAATCAACGCCTTTTGCGATTTCAAAAAAATGAAATGAGGGAATATCTCAATCAACTGCTCCAACTGCTGATACAATGCATTTGTTTGCTGGTAAAACTCTTGGTACAACACCACGGCAAATATCTTGATCATCACCCCAACAGCTTTTGCCCTGAGTGGCTCCTCCTCCCGATCCTCAATGCTTGAAACTTTGTTCAACACATTCAATGCTTCGTCAAAAGTAGCACAACTCGCCACCAAATCATTCCAGCACTCCCAGTTGAACGCATAAAGCTTCAAGGCCTTGACAAAGTGGATCTGTGCGTTTTTGTTTTCCTTTTGCTTGAGGTATATGATGCCTGCCAAGTAGTACAACATTGAAAGATGTATTTTGGTCTGCTGCGGCTGATTCAGCTTCTGCTGCTGCTCATTGATTATCACCTCAATCTCCTTCAAAATAACAGAGACAGTGTTGTTTTCATGGTGCGTCTGCTTCTCCCCCATGATCTCGTGGAACTCCTCCTGGCTTTTCTTCTCGCTGCTCAAGTACATGGAGTAGAGTCTCATGAACTTGGCTTGGAGACCTTGGCAGTTCTTCAAAAGATGCGCCACCCGATCAAACTCCTTGCAGTCAAAGTAGGTCTTGGCCAATAGCACGGTGTTGCCCTCGGCGGTGTCCAACGGTGTCTGAAGAAGGCCATGCGGGGCTGGAGATACAGTGACGTTCTTAATGTTCAACCCAATAAGCGCTTCGGCTGACCATTTTGCAGCTTTGTAAAGGCCCACGGACGAGCACGCAATCGTGGATTCCTGAAATGAACGGTACAATTCGTTGATCAAGTCGGGGTCGGCCATCACAATAACACTCTCATGCCCACAAAGAGGGCCCTTCCCTTGTTTTGATTTTGATTTTGAAGAATTGGGTTATGAGCGAATGCGCAATGAATAAACTACCAACAAGAAAAAAAAAATACATACTTACATATATATATATCAAGATACATCAATACTCTCTCATGGATCTCCCAGCAAAGCCTAATTTATCAACACCCTCCCTTGGTGCGTCTGCCCTCCCTGTTGCGCCAACAAGGTCTGTTCAGCCCATGCAGGTCGACGAGCCCGAGGACGTGGACGTGGACGTGGACGTGGACGTGGAGGAACCCATGGAGTCGTTCCACCACTACGACGCCATGCTACAGAACAATCTTGACGAGTTGGAGCGGACGTTCCACAGCTCGATGGAAGTGTTGGCGTTTCTCATTGGGAGCAATGGGGAGCCAGCAGAGGAGGAGGAGGAAGCTTCTTCAGAACAACCCCTCTTGAGCAAGGCGTTTCTCGCCAGCTTGGCAGACCCAGAGTTTCAGCAAGCAGTGGTGAGGCACCACCGCGGAGCAATGTTGCAAGGCCACCGGTTGAGCACCCGGTTGAGTGCGCTGGGAAATAACCCGCAGCTGGAGCTTTACGAGCTTGACACCGTAAAGATCCCCCACCTTGAGGAAAGATACACCAAGGCGGTGCACAAGTACCACTTGGAGTGCTACGAAGCAGACATGGAGTACCGGACAAAAGTGATGGCCGAGGTGAACGACAAGGGCCCGCAGAACGACTTGAGCAGGATCATGGACGTGGAAGCTTACAATGATTTCAAGGATTTCAAAGCAGCAAATGGCCACCAGGGCGACGACGACGACGACGGCGATTTCTTGGACATGAAGTTGGAGAAAAGTCAAGCGTATTTGGACAGCTTGAAGGCAATGCGGATGGAAAAACTCAAACAAAGAATCATCAATGAATGTCTAACGGTTGAAAAATCAACATTGGATCTGGAAAATATCAAATGGTTGGAGCGGAAAAATGAGTTGCTTAGGTTTTTGAACATTGATTTACAAAATGTGACTGAAACGATTGACAAGATAGCTAATGAGCTCTGATAAGCTAAATTTTTCATTTCATTTTATTTCATTTCAGCTAGTTCCAAGAATTTCAGTCATCCACGCTATACTTTCCCCAAGGTGTATCATGCGTTTTTCGTTTTTCGTTTTTCTGAACTTTTGATAGATGGTGCTTCTAAGTTTGCACTGATTTACATGAAAGGACGGTGGCTTAGAAGTGGCGGTCGTAAAGATAACCCATCATCGTGAAGAACGATTTGTGGACCTTTTATTTTTTTTCTTGGTACACTTTTTTTTTTTTTCTGTATCCAGCTTTTTAGCCCCCAAAAGAGCAGATGGGCAGATGGGCAAAAAAGCTGAGACCACATCCAAATCGGCTGACTGTCTGATGGACTGACCGACACTAGGTGTGACTAAATGGGCATCAGAGAAGAAAGATGCATTTGCATGGGCGTTGTAGTGCCAGGCAGCGAAGGAAGACAAATCGCCTAGATAGGCGGACATTGCTGATGTATAAAGGCAATCAATCAATCAATCACCTAGCTAGCTCAGAAAACCGTTCATCTGTGCTAATTGTATGGAAGAGAGCAAGACTGTACACTGTGATTTACAACAACAACCAAAAAAGGAGACTATAAAAGTGGGAATGTTGGGTGATCAATCTTTTTTAGAAGCTCCATGCAAGCTGGACAGATTCTCGGTATATATAATATCATCACCAGCTTTTTTCTTCCAATCGCCTGAGAAAAAAAAACCATCTGTGATTGCAATTAAGTCCAGGTTTGTGTATCTAATGGGTGGGGTGCTACGAGAAATGGTAAATTGGGAAAATCTTTATTTAGGGATCGCATGGGTAAATTGAATTTGGGACGGGAGTCTTTTTCAAAACACCGGCGGATGGATTAAATTATGGCTACATCAAGAGTCAAATTCGACCTTTCAATTAACTTCGAAGGAGAGAAACAGAGATTGTAGGAGGACCGGACGGACCCTATGGATAATTGCTCAACTTTGTGTTTTCCAATATAGTTTAGATGTTGTATAATTTGCTGATACAGTTTTTTTAGCAGCAACATTTGTACACACGCCGACCTCATTAGCTTTGTGATTGATAATGGAAATAACAACAACAGATAAACAAAGCATCTGGAGACAATTTCGGAGCAAAATGTGGCCATCCTTGCTGGGTCAGGTTCATCGACTGCCCTGTTATAACGAAATAGCAGCGACTATAGCCAGAGATTGTGTACACAGAGCAGCGTAGACAATCAGCAATTAAGAGATGATGCCAAACAAAAATAACTATATAACTACCATGCGGAACAAAAAAAAAAAGCTTGCCGTGAAAGAAAAAATGAGGAAGAGATGTGATGATCAGAACGCATGGAGCAACCCACCAGGAGTTCAATCAATCAGTGGTAAGGAGTGAAAGACGAACGGGTGGGTTAAAAGGTGCTGTATGGATTTGAGACAAATAAAGCAGATGGGTTGCTGATCGAAATACGTACAAGATCTGGGATGAAAAAAAAAAAAAAAAAAAAAAAAAAAAAAAAAAAAAGAACGTCGCATATAGCAAAATTATGAAAAAAAAATAAAATGCACCAAAAAATCAATTTGCCTTAATTGGCACTAGCAGCCACGGTGTAGGACGAGGAACCACTGAATAAGGAATGTGTAAGTAAAAGGAGAATAGTAAGTGTGCTGGATTACGGGGACAGCTGTAAAGATGATTGCGTAGAAAAGATATGAAAAAGAAAAAAAAAAGCACACAGAAAGCCATTTTAGTGCATCTAAGTTGTTGATGTTAGCGTCGTGTGTTGTGTGTACACCTGTTAGATTTCAACACCAACTTGCAGATATTGAGAGAGGGGGGTGGTGGCACAACCAAGCAGGGAGACGAGGAGACGGTGGTCGCCGCCCTTTCTCTATCACGGCCTGTGTTTCATTGTTTGAGCTTTTTTTTCTTTTTCCTTTTAGCGTGAACTTTGTTCTGCCCTGGTCTTTGTCTTGTGGGCGTTGTCCAATTCCGATTTGTTTGAAGATATGGGTGTAGCGTGCCAAAACAAAGTATCCATATAATTTACCTTACTTTTCGGCAATGGTCCGTCTTTTGACCACACCAATCAAGCCAGAGCTGCCCACCGCATATTGCAGATTACATGCTGCATGAAGCATGCTGCATGACACATGTGCATATGTGGTAGGCATGCATGGAGACACACACGCAGAGCCCACCAGCCCACCAGAAGTATGTATAGATAGATGTACATACAAACACATTGTACAAAGCCTTTATTACATTGAACACAACGCACGTATGGATATTTCAATATCCTGTACTATTCCAGTATCATCAATTATCATTATTCACTTCTATTGTTCGATGATGATGGAGATATCTGTATAAATAAATATGAGGTTTCCCGCAAAGAGATTGACACTTTCAGCTTTCAATATATAAAGACGGGCGTGCTTCCATTCAAAAGTACTTTATCTTTCAATCCTTCTATTCTAGAAACTTTTATTTTATATTTCACATTTCACATTTCATATTTCACCAATAATAATAATAATAAAATATAATGTCCAAACTAAGTCTCTCCTTTATTTTGGGAGACGAGCCGCTCACCAAGCCTTCTTCATTCTCTTCTCCCTCCCCTTCCTCCCCTTCCTCCTCTTCTTGTTCCTCCTATTCTTCTCCGTCACCTATCAAATCTCTTGATGCTGCTTCTCCTATCATTACCAGCGGCGGCGACTCGTCTCCACCATGGTCGCTCAACATTATACAGCAGCCCGTGTACTCGAAAGTCACTCCCAAGCGAACATCCCACAATACCGGCACCGGGGCCATGGCCGCCCCGTTGCCCGAAAACCGGCCTATTCACCCTCCTCCAATATTGAAGCTTTGTCTTCAAGGTGAGATCCAGCAGGAAGAGCCAACGCCCCAGCCAACGCACCAGATCTACGACGAGCTCAACGAGAACGAGCGGAGCTTTGACGCCGACGAGAGCCACGAGACCGAGAAAGTGGTGCAGTTGTTGTCGAACAAGAAGAGACTCCCCAAGCAGGCATACTACCTGACCTTTTTCGTCACCGCCAACATCATCGACGAGAACAAGAAGCGGCTGGAGGACGACGAGAACGACATGGCGGAGGACGACGAGAACGATGTGGAAGCCGGCAGCGGCAGCGACGGCGATGGCGAGATTTTGTCAGGCACAAAAGTCAGCGGCGGCATGTACATGAAGCTCCACTCCGACAAGATGAAGGCCAGCAAAACCGTGGACTTCTCGGTGTGCTTTGTGTTTGGCGACATCTCGGTGCGCAAGCTTGGGCTGTACCGGCTCTTGTTCAAGTTGTACGAGATCAGGGACAACAAGATTGCATTCAAGCACCGGGTGGTGAGCAACGTGTTCCAGGTGTACAGCCAAAAAAGGTTCCCCGGGACGGTGGCCTCGACGCCGTTGACAAGGTTCTTGTTCAAGCACGGTGCCCGCATCAGACAAAGAAAGAGCAAGATCAAGGCCACATCGGAGTCCCAGAAGGAAACAATAAACAGTAATAATAACAGGAAGAACCTCCCTGCAAAAGACAAGTTCAAAAGATCCAGTCTCACCCTCAATGTTCCTCCTTACTCCTCCTCCTCCTCTTTCTCATCCTCGTCTTCTGCGCTGGCCATCAGCGAAGGAGAACTAAAGAGAAGAAGACACAGTTTTGCCATCTCAGGGGACTATTTTTACAACAACAGCTACTCTCCCAAGAGAAGAAGCTACTACAACCTCCCAAGCCCCACGAGCTTGTACTTCAACAACGGGCCGGCGTCCCCAACATCATATTACCTGAACAACAACTACAACAGCAACAACAATAACGGCGACCCCATGGGGCACGGCATCGACGACAGCAGCAGACTTGCCTCGCCACTGGAACCCGTGTTCAGACCTTCCGCATTGCTCCCGCCAACCCCCATTGCCCCAATCTCTGCTTCTGTTCCCCACTCATCCTCCTACTTCTCACTGTATCACCACAGTGGCAGCAGCCCCACTGCCTACGGTTACTCGTTCCCGCAGCAGCGCCAGCAGCAACAGCATTCGCACCACCAACCCCAGTATCGTCATTAATGCCTACAAACATATATACAATAGTAAACAAAAGGGACATAATAAATTTGTTCAATGAAATTCCTGTAAAGCGTCTTAAATGCTCTCTTTTCCATAAGCAGAAGGCATTTTCCGGCTCGCCAACCCTGCAGAAAAGTTATGCAACCCGTGCATGGGATGAGTGATCTTGCCTGTCGTGCGCATAAGGGATTTTTACGGATTTCTCCTAATCTCCAACCTGGCACACGCTTGTGTCATTTAATACGCCAGGATTAGCTAAATTGCAAAAAGGAGTGGAAAAAGCGCCCGCCTGCCCGCCCGCCGCTCTCAACGAAAAATTAAGATCGGTTCCTGAGAGACCATACCATCAAGTTTTCAGCAAGGAATAGATACACACTGTTCAAGTTAATTGCTCAAAACGTCACGGTTATTGTTATTGTTCCTACATGATGATCATGATGTCAACAATAACATTAATTGTATTGTTTTCTTTTGAGGTAGTGAAGAGGCAGCGGACTCCTGAGATGGTCAGCGACGCATTTTGGGCTGGACCTCCTATTGATCGTACTTGATTTGTACCATCCCTGCTGCGTTTTGTAGATCTTTGAGATTTGTTTGTAGATCTTTGAGATCTGTTTGTAGATCTTTTTGTTTTTATTAATTTTATTTCCGTCCCTTGTCCATTAAATTAATCTATTCGGTCCAGATCCCATCTATTTTTTTCTTACTTTTTCCAATCTTGAACCCAATCTCAAACAAAATCTCAAACAAAATCTCAACCATATACCAGATTGCAAATTTCCTTGGTGAGGGGATCACATTGAGCAATGATATATAGATCCCTATCTACAATGCTGTCCAGAGGTACGACTGTACATATATGGCCTGCCCTCTGAAAAGAAAGAGAGCTCGATGAAAAAATAAGCGATCGCGAAATCGATCACGAATACAGCAGGAAATGTAAACAGCATCTGTACTTGAAAGATCGGCCATCCGTCTGTCCACACCACACGCATTCAAATTGGTGTCAATGTCAGACAGCTGCCGGGTAAATCAACACACCCATATATACGCCCCATTTATGAAAAACGCGTCAAAAGGATTTCTATTATTCATAAACAAAAATATTCATTAAAACCAAATCGAAGCTCATGATGATGATTTCCTCGTAAAAAAAAAACAAAGTATATGGTGAACAGAGCCTCCTCCATCTATGTTATAACATAAACAGTTCAATATCTAAAAAAGTATAAAACACAACAAACAAAGTATGAATGAAAACCCCCCAAAAAAAAGTAGTACACACCCATAATAGAAACACAAAAAGATAACCAATCATAACCGAGTATTTGACTTATTTACTTCTGCCAAACAAGCCTCTCTTCTTTTTTGGCTGAACAGCAGTGGTGTCTTTTGGAGGAGCAGTGTACACCGGTTGTTCATATCTTGGCTGTTGTTGGTAGTTGTTCATGTTATTGTTATTGTTGCCATAGGCATTTGTGTTGAACAATGGAAAGTCCGGTCTAGGTCTAAACCCGAGTTTCGGGGTTTCTAACCGTTCCTTGTAATAACCGTCGCCGCTGATGGAGTACTCGAAGGACCGGATGGTGTCCAACGGTCTTTCGTCGCGTGATCTGCTCGGGTTGGATACATCGGGTTGTCTGATGGGCATTCCAAAGACATCCACGGGGTTTGTCTTGGAGGCCAAAAACACCCCCATGCTTTGACGGTTGCTTTTCGTGTCGGAAGAGTCCTGAAATGGTTGTGCTTCATTAACGGCTCTCAAGAGCTGGTTGTCGTTGGCAGTGAACTTCATGTTCTTTTCATCTTCCTTGGTGATTTTGACATCGTATTTCTTGTCTTGCTTATTCTTTTTGATGGATTTAGATCTGAAGCCCATGGTGGTGATAAAAAAAAAAACGAGCGAGAAATTTTTCGGTAAATTAGGGGATGATGAAACTGTCGAAAAAAAAAATAAAAAGAGCGGACAGGAAACGAACAGACCACTTTTGATGAAGGAGAGGATAAAGAGGTAGGCCTTAGAAAGAAAGAGAGTGAAATAGATATGGAGATAATGAAAAGGAAAATGAGAATAAAATGAAAAGAAAACTTTTATATTTTTATTATATTTTTATTTGTTTTTATTTGTTTTTATTTGTTATTTTATTTTTATTTTTATTTTGTCGATGTTTTTTGAATTCTATTTTGTAGAAGAAGCAGAAGAAGCAGAAGAAGCAGAAGAAGCAGAAGAAACAGAAGAAGAAGAAGAAGGTGATAATTTGATTACTGAATGAAACGGGAAAATTTTCATCAGAAAACGATTTTCGAGGGAATATATTGGAAACGAAAAGAAACGAAGGTGGAAAGATATAGTTATAAAGTGTATAAAGTGTATAAAGTGTTTAAATATGTAGTATATATATGTATATATGGTATGTATAGTATATTCCATATACTTTAATAAGGGTACATGCCAGTCTTTCAACTTATAGGTCTAGGTCTATGGCTCTGGTAGAACCATCATATCATGTACTTGCGATGCCTCCTTTAATGTAACTGTAACTGTAAATGTATGGGATGTTGCAGAAATTGTACTCGGGGCAACGCCGCCTATTATGGTAAACCATGCATTTAATATCATTTATTATTATCCCAACCGTGTAATAATGATAATAACATTAATATTACACTTCTGTACATTGTTATTATTGCTTAGTCGCGTTCAACATTACAACTTGTTACTATTTTACTTGTTTCATTCATTATAAAGGATATTTATTATTGTCTGACTGGTTACAACGTTGCACCGCCACACAGTACGTGCACATAACATGAAATTGAAACACTTTTTTTATGATGCAATCAACATCACCATCACCATCACAACTCATCTTTGACAGTTTCCTCCTCGCTGGTGACGGCCTTCTCGGCCGCCAACTCCCCACAATCGACAATCGTAACCGTTTCTCTTGGTCTTGATCTCGCATCAGTACCGGTTTTTTCAATTTTTCTCACAACATCCATCCCTTCAACAACCTTGCCAAACACAACGTGCTTGCCATCCAACCAACCCGTCTTCACAGTGGTGATGAAAAATTGCGACCCGTTGGTGTCTTTTCCGGAATTCGCCATTGAAACGTACCCTGGCGCCTTGTGCTTGATGAGAAAGTTTTCATCTGGAAATTTCGCCCCGTAAATGGACTTGCCCCCAATGCCTGAGCCGTGGGTGAAATCTCCACCTTGGATCATGAAATTGTTGATCACCCTGTGGAAAATCGAGTTCTTGTAGCCAAACTTTGGATCGTCACTCTTGGACAATTGCAAAAAATTCTCAGCCGTCTTGGGAACAGTGTTGCCAAACAACCCAATGACAATTCTCCCAAGGTCTTCGTTCCCTTGCTTGATATCAAAGTAAACTTTGCTGGTGATCTCCGGGTCTTCCACCTCTGCCCCGCTTGCTTGTCTCAAATTCAAGAAAAGAAACCCTAAAATGAGCAATATCCCACTCACCAATCTCATCATACCAATGTAATTTATTATATCGATGTTTGATTCCCTCGACAAACGCAAAACGGAAGCAAATCAAAGCGGTGGCCAATTTTTTTTTTTTTTTTCACCAATACCATCAAATTCTTAACCGCACTCACTCCATACTGTGGCAAATAGCCAATTATAATTTATTGCAAATAGCATGTATGTATGTATATTGTCGTTAGATCATCGTAACACACATCATGACAAAACGCATATCTTTGGAAGTTCATCAGACTTTTGATCCCTATGTTCCCAAAACCCTCTTTGCTTTGGGGCAAAACACCGTTGCTGACCTCGAGTTGTACTGCGATAGGCTAGCACCGAATTTGCTTTGCAAGATTGAAGGCCGGACATATCCCAAAGACACCACGCTAGGAGACATATTGCACCACGCAGAAGGGGAAAGACCCTTGAAAGTGGAGTTGATACCGTCAGCCGTCTCGCAGAGTTCGAATCAAAAACAGTATTGGCGTTCTTTGCTTTGTGTCACCCCTCAGCTTGAAAGCGAGATATCTGTGAAATACGGGCCCAGCAGCAGCTGGCAGGACATTCGGAAAATCGTTCTGGAGGTTGTTGATGTCCCGGACATTGGTGCGTTCCACTGGTACCTCGATGGCGAGGATGCTGAAATCGTTGACAATAATGGGAAACTCACAATAAATGAAGTTCTTGGGATAGATCTTGTGGCGCCCGAAAGTTGCAGATTTCGTTTCACAATCAATCAGCCCGATCTGCTGGACCATCCCAACCATCCCTCCAAAGCAGAGCTCCGCTTGTTGAACTCCTGCTGCAACGGCGTCGGCGGAAGCGGGCCGGACAATATCAACTACTACACCACCATGCACATCTTTGCCGACCCGTTTGTGCGCACGGTGCTGGACTTGAAGGAGAAAATCACAAAGCTCTTGATCCACCCCGTGGTGCCCGAGTACCGCGCCGGCGACTTGAAAGTGATATATCTGGGCAGAGTGCTCTCCAACGGCACAGAGACCTTGGCCGAGGCAATGAACATCAAGCTGGCGGGCCACCAGCAGTTCCCGTACAATGTGCACTACACCATGGATTTCGACCACTATTTCAAGGGTACTGACAACAACAACAACAACAACAACGAGCAGTTACGTGAGGAAAGCCTATGGGAGCAGTTCAGAAACGGCACTGCGTTCGAGTATCTTCCAAAACGGCCTGAGGAACTCGAGCTTCCCCTGGAGCTTCCCCCGATGATTGGACAGCAACAGGATCCCAAACTTTGCTATTATCGCGTTTCCATTGATGATAAAACCGTTGTGCTTTCGTCGGCCCAGGCCATTTTCCATCTGGCAAGCGGCAGCTCTCCTTACTTGTTGGTTAACCCATCGGGGCTTGCAAAGTTGGAAACTTTGACAAATATCAGGCCTCCCATGTTGGTGGAGTCTTCAGGTTCTCCTCAAAGTACTGCAAACATTCCGAGCCCAACTTCAACTGCAACCTCAAATGAAAGCCCAACCCCAACTGAAAACAATAACGCCGAGGCAGGATTTGCCAGAGGGAACTTTTTCACAAGATTCTTCCACAATCACTTCAACATCATCAGCTCGCTTTTCAAGTTTGGCATGCTCATCTCTTTGGTGTTCAACGACGCCAGCTTCCGGAGCAACCGGTTCCTCTCCTTCATGGTGGTTGTCATCTTTGTCATCCACATGTTTGCTGAGAACGATTTTCTCCTTGTGTTGGAGCGAGCTTTTACAAACAACCACAACAACAGAAACGGGTCTTTGTTTGCGTTGTTGGGCAGGGCGGCTGTGCTCCCGTTGGCGCACGTTCTCCGGCTCACCCGCAACATGGGCAGCGTCCTGAGCAGGATTGTGTCGTACACCTGTTCCAACAGGGTGTATTTCTACCCGCTGGCGTTTGTGAAAAACTACGTGGCCTCGCTTCCCGAGGGCGTGATGCAAGAGACACTCGAGGACGACATTGCAGAGTACATGAGCATCAAGAGGCAGGTGTATTTCGAGTTTGAGCAGACCATGGTTGCCCACCAGACCCGGCACTACAACCGAAGAGGCAAGGTCGTTGGGGTGCTTGAGATTGCCCTCAAGGATGGCATCACCTTTGTGGTTCTCTTGGTGCCGTGGTTGTACCAGTCGTTCAACGCAGAGATCAAGAAACAGGTTGATGCGGTCGAGAAGGAGATCAAGGAGCGCTACTTTCATTTGGTGAAGGAGTACCGGGATCGTCAGCAAGAGGAGCGAGAGATTGCGCTCGAAGATCGAGAGATTGCGCTCGAAGAGCGAGATGAACGAGAGGAGAGAGAGGAGCTCGAAGAGGGCGCAGCCCCCGCCGGGTTCCAAAGGTTTCAAGGGGCCGGAGAGGGCGTCGTGCGCAGGGGGAATTTGGAGAGCGACGATGCCGACACCATCAGCAACACCAGCGAGGTCACGGTGAGCGACCCCTTGAACAACGTGAACTCCGACACGGACTTTGAGGACTGATTGCAATCCTTATTATCATCATCATCCACCTTACCAACATTAACTACAACCTCCTCTCCTTCCACCTCTACCGAGTTTCATGTGCCTGGTAAAATTTTGAGCACATTGTTATCATTTGTCGCAAAAGATCAGAATGAAATATTTACTAGCACAATTTGCGGACTCATATTTATATTTGTTCCCTATCCTGATTGCGGCAGAGAGTGAGGTTGAAGACGGGGCTCCAGAATGTGCCAGATCTCAGATAATGATATCGATGAAAGTGCCTTCCCGCAGCGATGAAAAAGATCAAACAAGGGACAACACGAAAAGAAGTCCAACTATGGGAATGAAACAGATGAAGCCCTGGCGAAACGTTGGCACGCAGACGTGTGGTGAAACTAGACAATAATATTGCCCAATCAGTACGCTTGCTGGTACTCTGCAATGGATTTATGGGGCAGCAGCGTACGCGACCAGGAAATCATCCAGATCTTGAGACCTTATCCAGAGAGGGTCCAAGAAGGTGTGTCGCGGGGAGGAGGAGGAGGAGGAAAAAACGGCCGACTCAATACAAGCCTGTCAATCTCACTAATGAACAAGCAGATGACTATAAATGTCTCTTTTGTAGCAGTACACCTATAATGATGTAAATATTTGTATGCGTGGAGGGTGGAGTACCGTCCAAGTTTTCGAACACTTTTACTGGAGAAAAATTTCGAATAAAGCAGGATCTAAGGAGTTACAAGGTTCAGAGAATCAGTGATTTGATGAAAACACCATTTTTCCAGTTTGCCCTCAGAGATCTGAAGATTGACTGGATCATATCTTGGTATCAGCTGTTCCAAATTTCTCAAGCTCGAACTCGAAACTTTTCACACCCCTTTTGAAACTCAAGCCTCTGATAATAAAAGAAATGTCTCCAAGCTCAACAATTTCTGACTCAGGATTTCTCGATTAAAGTTGAGGCGAAGGCAGCCTCTTTGAACCCAATCTCAACCAATATTTGAACGTAAATCTGTCATTGGATCAGAAAACATTTGAAGCTGTTGCAGATTGTGCTTTCAATTGCCGCACTGGGTAATACGCACCAAAGGTCGTGGCCAAATACGTTGAAAGCCTTACAGGCACGTTACAATCATGTCGCAGAAATTTATTTCAGAGAATAGTTGGCAGATTGAAGAGGAAGCAAGAATGACAACTATGCGACTTTTAGAATTTCCTATTTCGGAGAAAGCAGTATGTCGCTTTTGGCCAACTTTATTGAGAGAACCAGTGATGAAAAGTTGTTGAAGTGGATTGTAGATGTTGAACAATGGTGCATATCCATCATACAAAAAAAAAAAAAAATGGCCGCTATTTTGCAGAAAAATGATGAGCTTGGAGTTGATTAGAGAGATTCCGGCATCATTATGAGAATAAGAGTGTTCGAGGATGAGCTCACTCCCAGATTGGGCATCCCTGCTTGATCGGCACTAGATATTCGGATGTTTGTGCTATTAGTAATACTGGGGCATTTTGGAGCAAAACTCAGTAAACTTGAGAATATGTGTTCCCCTTGCCAGCTGGAATAAACGGTGTTCAAAAGAAATGTTGGCGCCATACCACATGTTGGTGGTTAAGAAATGACTTTAAATTTGACTGGCTTCAGTGAACTCCACATATTGCTGGAAAATATGAAGCATCAACGGTTTTCACTGATTGCTCCAAGGGTTCCTTGTCGTCTTCCACCCGCGTTACTGGCAGAGGTGTCAATGGTGTTTTGATCTTGACTTGGTCTCTGGGTTTGGGGACTGGTTCCGTTTTTCAAGGCGGTAGACATCTAGGAGGCATCTCCTACGAAGCTAATCTTGGAGCCCAAGGTTGGCAAGCATGGTCTGTTCAAAAGGAGGTACAAGTTGAGCCAGATGAGATTGATGCCTAACATTTATTTGCTACCCGGTGTTGATGGGAGAGAAAAAAAAAAAAAGCCCAATCGCCTCCCCCTAGTACAGACCTCCCTGCAACATCAAGACACACCTCATGCTTCTCTTGGCGATTGGCGACATCCACATCCCGCAACGGGCCATCGACCTCCCTGCGGAGTTCCGGAAGCTTCTTATCCCGGGCAAGATCCAGCAGGTGCTCTGCCTAGGCAACGCCACCTCGTCGCTCCGCATTGTGAAGTTCCTTAGTGGCTTGTCCCCGGATTTCCAAATGGTCAAGGGGCCCTACGACCTCGACACCAGCCTCCCGTTGAGCTCGGTGGTGCAGCACGACCAGCTCAGGATCGGGTTTCTCAACGGGCACACGGTGGTGCCGCGCAACGACGCGCTCGCGCTCTTGGCCGAGGCGCGCAAGATGGACGTGGACGTGTTGATCTGGGGCGGGACCCACAGAGTGGAGGCGTACACGTTGGATAATAAGTTGTTTATGAATCCGGGGTCGGCCACGGGGGCGGCGAGCATGGATGATGATGATGATGATGACGACGACGACGACGACGACGGAGGTGTCGACGACGACGAAGTCGGCGGAGGTGTCGACGGTGTCGATATCGACGAAGGTGTCGACGAGAATGACGGAATCGACAATGACGATGAAGTGGCCGCTGCCGCTGGCCACTCCATCGACTCCACCGACTCCATCCCCAGCTTCTGCTTACTAGACGTCCAAGGCGCCGTGTGCACACTATACATCTACACCTACCTCGACAACGAGGTCAAGGTGGACAAGGTCACCTACCGGAAGGAATAGCTAATAGTTTAGTCTAATCACCTACAGAACGCATTCCGTATAATACATTTAGTTTATTTCCCAAATCATTGGTCGACCAAGGCGTCTAATTTCTCAGCCTGGGAACGGCAGACTCGTCCAAAGTAAAGGCTACCTCCTTCTTCCCGTCCACCAACATTGCCATTGCCGGGATGGTGCTCTTCAAATTAACCAGCGAGTTGTTCACCGTCTTTGGGGTGTCATTTATCGAGTAGTACGAGTTGAAATTAGACCCCAAATTAGGAATATCTTCCTCCTCCTCCTCCTCGTCATCTTCTTGTTCGCCCTCATCTTCCTCATTGTAATTATCCAACTGATAGTACCAATAATTGCTCTCGTCGTTATCGTTCTCGTTCTCGTCCTCGTCAGAGCCTTGCTTGTTCTTGGACGGGCTGGGCAAGCTGCTGGTGAACTTGTACCCTTCCTCCTGGTGGCGTGGGGTGCTGGGCTCGCTTGGGCTGCCAATGTAGAAATTTGTTGGGAGCTTTCTTTTGCTAAACATCTCCTTCTTCCAAACGTCAACCAACTCAATGGGGATTTTCTCTCTCTTGGTCTTCTTTTTCAAAATCTCATTCTTGTTTACTGGATAAAACCAGTTTTTCTCATCATCGTACTGGAACATGTCCCAGTCCACCCCGTATGGCCGGGGTTCAAGCACGTAAACGCAGTGCAAGGGCACGTCCAACTCTGTAATGTACTCCCGGTCAAGATTCATAAAATAAGAAAGCAACACTCTTGCCACAACCTTGTGGGTAATGAGCAACACGTGATCGTCCAATCTTTCCAATTCAACAATCAACGGACGCAATCTGTTGATCACGTCCAAATAGGATTCGCCGCCAGGAAACTTGTACAACAACTTTTTTCTTGAAGAGTCGGATGATTCGTCAGCCTGCAGGTCGTGGTAAATCGACTGGTAATGCTTAAAGTCAGACGAAAACTTGGAGGCAAAATCTTTTAATGTTAATCCATTGACTTTACCATGTGAAAGCTCATTGAGCATTTTGATCTGCTTCATGTTGTAGTTCTTGTCATTGAAAGCCATGGATGTTTGAACCGTTTGCTTGAGCATGCTTGTCCATATTGAAAAGTTTAAACTGGGTGGATGTGGAGGAGTAGGAGGAGGAGGAGGAGGAGGTTCCTGGTCAAGGTTTTTGTCGTGAACAGGAAGTAGTTCATTCTTTTCATTCTCTGCATAACGAATTGTCAATTTTTTCTCTTCAACAGCCTTCCGCAACTGTCTTAATCTGAATTCGTTCTTCTTGTAGTTGATGAATTTTGCCAAACATTCTGAATAACGTTCGCCAAGCGGGGTCAATCTGCTGCCCTTTTTGGTGAAACCCAATTTTCTATCCAAGTTGTCAAAAGTTTCACCATGGCGAGAAATCCATATTTGACGCTCGTTAAGATTGAAGTTTAACATGAAAAACACCACTTGAGAGCTTAAAAAGCCCGAAATGTTGTAACAAGTGATTTTTTTGCCCGCATTGATAATCTTAATGTATTGCAAATTTTCACCCACAGACTCATAGTGCAGTTCTTCATCTTCATCCAAAGTTTGGTAAGCTTTTTCGTAATTGAAGAGTCTATTTTTGAAATCTCTTACAGCTTCGACTGGGTCCTTGTCTTTGTAATCAGGCCCGCTGAGTTTCAAATTGATGTTTCTTTGAATGATTTTGGCGTCAGTGCAAACGCTTTCAAGAAAAAGGATTTTCAAATGGGGGTTGTTGGGGGTTTTTTCTCTAATGGCCTGGATAATATGGCGACGTCTAAGTTTTGTTGTGTTTGTTGCATCAAAGATGCCAACAATGCCGTTTTCGTTGGTGAGGTAGTTGATCAACTGATCAAGGGTGTCCATTGCCCAAGTTTCTCTCATTTTTAAAGAAGATTCATTTTCGGGGTCGAAAAAGGCTGCGCTGTGGTCAGTTTCTGTTGCAGCAGCTGAATCGTCTTCTTCATCTTTTTGAAACGGTCGAGGGGCGGGACCTTTGTTTAATTTTGATAATCTTCTAGTGTTGCCAACGTTGAAAATCTTTGTATTATATTGAAGCCAGTTCAAGTATCTAGTGATTTTCTTTGTCAAGTATGATTTACCGCGTGCAGGCAAGCCCACCATAACAATGACCAATTTGGAGTTGAGGTCGTTGATGATGCCGTTGGGGGAGTTTTTTGACTTTGTTTGACCCGGGACATCGATGGATGTGTTTGAAGGACAAGGGGCCGAGTTGTCCATGGAGTTTTCCAAAGTGAGGTTTTCCAAAGAGTGAATGGTGTGAAGATTTGACGAAGCTGCTGGGGACAGTAGTAGCTTTAGAAGATGCTCATCAAGAGAAGTTGATTGTTTCATTTTTGCCTTGAGCCTTGGGAGTGGACTAATAAGTATGAATCAAAAGGAAGGAATATGAATATATATTTATATATATATATATATATATATATATATATATGACTATTAAGTTTCAAGGCTTTAAAAGAAAAGAAGGGAAACTTTCTTTTGAGATGGTAGGAATTATCCGATTATTTGGTTGTTTTTGTGTGATGAGATTGAAATTTATTTTATATATATATTATATATATATGTGAGTAATCAAGTGATGCGTACCATGTGAGCATGAACATTTCTGACAATTTTTTAACCCGCTCGTCCACCAACAAGAAGAGTAAGGAACCATTGATGATAATCTCCGAGGCAGTTTACTCTGGTACATGGCACATTATGGCAAGAAAGAGAAACAGTCATGGATTGTTATTATTTATTTATTATACAACGGTGCAGAAGGAATAGTCATGAATGTATTAGTATCATTAATATTATTATATGACCAACCGTGATGATCATAACGGCGAGTCTTTCTAATACTATTACTTAATATATATATATATATATATATATATATATTATATACATTATTATCCCATCTACTTATTTATTATTGTTATGAGCACTGCATTTTTCTATTCTAAGGCAGCGGACCTCCGGAATCCTCCCGCCACCGGTGTCCGATGAAAATTATTTTATTCTTTTTTCCATATATATACTATATATATTATTATATACTATATATTATTATATATTATATATATTATATACTATATATATTATATACTATGTATATGATCCCCTCCATGTAAAGCCCTCCTTCCCGGAAAAACTGCCATCTTTCTTCACTTCTAGTGTGCAATTAATTGCCTTTCAATTGCCTTTTTAGTCTATATATATTTTATACTATATATTTTATACTATATATTTTATACTATATATTTTATACTATATCTTCCGTTCCATTTTCTTGGTTTCTCCTCATTCTTTGTTTACATTCCATTTTCATATGGCTCATCTTAGATATATAATAAATACCAATATATAATATTCATCTCTTGCGCTCCAACACATTCGACGCACTCTTGTTCAGAAAGATTGTCGGCCGCTTCTTCTTCTTTTCCGTGCCAACACTAAGCAAGTTTGGATTCAGCCCACTTGCCCCATATGCCCCATATGCCCCCGGCATTCCGCCGCCTGCACTCCCGGCACTGAGCATGCTCGTGAAGGAGCTGCTACTCGCACTCCGCACATACTCTGGCCTTTGTCCTCCTCCTCCCTGACTGTAGCTGTGGCTGTGGCTGTGGCTGTGGCTGTGGCTGTGTCCTAGCGTGTGTTGCTTACCGCCACCCCAGAATCTCTTCACCTTCTTGCCCAAAAACAACGGCGGACTCGTGCTCCCGCCGGCGCTTGACGACACCGAAATTTGCGGCGAGAGAAAATCCTCGTATTCAGCCGTGGTGATTGGCATTGTAGACGCAATTGACAAGTGCTGTCCCGGGCTTTGACTTTGACTTTGGCTTTGACTTTGGCTCTGGTTCTGGCTCTGGCTCTGGCTCTGGTTCTGGCTGTGGCCTTGCCCAAACACAACAACCTCCGGCGGCCCATTATTACTATTATTCATCATAGAGATCGAACTCAACGAATGACGGCTAGAACTCAATTTTCTTTGCAGTTGCTTGTTTCTCAACTCGGCATCGTGCTCCTCCAAAATATGTTTCCAATTGTGTTGTTGGGCGTTTGCCTCCAAGAATGTCGCCCTTGCAAAGGCATCCTTGAACAGCGTCATGATCTTCAAATACTTGTACCATTTCAACGCTTCATCAGGGTCATTCAGCTTAAAGTAAATGGTTTCAATCTCCCCTTCTTCATAACCCTTTTTTTTGCCCTTGTTTCTCCAGTGTTTATAATACTTGAAATCATCATCGTCTTCCTCTTCGCCTCCTCCTCTTCCTCCTCTTCCTCCTTCCTCCGCTTCATCTATCTCCTCCTCCTCATCCTCCTCCTCGTCTTTGCTCATCACTCCGTTGTCGTCCCCGTCAAAACTCTTGTTCACCGCCGCCGCCACTGTGTTGATGATCCCGGCTTTCGGATCTAGCTGCAACGCCCGATGATGTCTGTAGATCATTTCAATTCTGTTCTTTGCAGCATTGTAGCGCCCCATTTCACACCGATTCAAATCAAACGAGGCAGTCGGGGTGGAGTTCCGAATGTTCTCCATTTGCGCATTGTTTGCCTTGTCAAACTCAAACAACCCGCCCACCGTCAATATATAAAACCCCAGCTTGTAATTGCCAATCAACTTTGCCTTTTTCTTCAACACCCCAAACTTGATGCATTTCGACAAAAAGCTGTTCTTGTACGGGTACACAATGTCCGCGGTCTTTCGCTGCTTGAGCTTGTAGTTATATTTCATCTCCTTGGCCAAGTTCTTGTTGTTGTCCCGCTCAACAAACTCGTCCCATTCCCAATACGCAGGCTTTGACAAAAAACCTTCCTTTGTCATTTCTTTGATAATCAACTGGTACCCTAATCTGACATCCTTGTCCACCATTGACGATAAGCTCTGCAACGAGTCTTGGATCTCTTTGACAACAATGCTTTCCAACTCCCCCGAGCTTTTTTGCAAACTGTAAAAAGAGTCTCGTAAATACCCTTCTTTCAAAATCTGGTGCGAAAGCTGGAAATCAAGCTTGAACTTCCCAAAAAAGGCGTCCTGCTTGTACCGCTTGCTGGTGGTGTTTTTACTGCTGGGGTCCGTCAAACAGCTCAAGCATTCTAAGTAGTTTTCCAAACACTGGCCGGTTGCGGCAATCTCGTCTTTGAAATCCTTGAACAAGTTAAATTCATGGTTCAAGCTCTTGATCTCGTCAATCTTGCCCGACAAGCTTTTCCGCAACACCTCGAGCCGGGGAATGTAGTGTTTTGTAAGCTTCAGACTGAGCTCTTGGCTGTGGCTAGATAGGTTTCGGTGGTAAAGCACAAGCACATTGGGCACGTCCTGAATCAGTCGTTTCCCGAAATTCAGAAACGTTGTTCTGCTGTCTTCTTCTGTTTTGCTGGAATCTCTGGCGTCTCTGGCGTCTCTGGCGTCTTTGGCGTCTCTTCCTGGTTGACTCGCTGGTTGACTCGCTGGCTGACTCGCTGGCTGCTGAAGTGCCAATTGACTCCCTGCTTGGCTTGAGTACCCGCTTTGCAGCCCCGACCAGTCTGTGGTTGTGCCCGTGGTGCTGCTCCCTGTGGCACTCCCTGTGGCACTCCCTGTGGCACTCCCTGTGGCACTCCCCACGGTGCTGGCGAGATCCGGCTCGTACACCTTGTCATACCGCTGGTGTTTGCCCACCGCGTCACTTTCCACCATCGTGGCCAAGTCCTGGAGCTCCAACTGCCGCCCTCCCCTATTGAACAACGCCCCCTTCCCGTTCACAAACATGGGAAAGTCCACCGACCGGCTCACCTTCATCTGGATCTGGGCAATCTGGGCCTGTGCCTCGCTCAACAGCTGGTAGTAGTGGATCAACGACTGCAACACCTTTTGCCACAGCCGGAAGCGCGAAATCACCTTCTTCAAAGGTTTGCCATCGGTGGGCAAATCAAGGTAGTACGGCGACTTTGGGTCGGACGACGGGAGGATCTGGGAGCGCAACGTGGCGGTGTTGAAGTCCCTTGGGTCGTGAACTGGGGGAGAGATCTCAGGCTCGGTTGCTCCTGCTGCGCCTGCCGCTTCACCAGGGGCACCGCCGGCCCCCTGGCTCTTCATTGCATCAAACTCCAACGACGAAAGCTGTTTGGGGATCTCCGAGTTGATCGTGAGCGAGCTTTCCGAGGAAATCGAGGACTGGGACATATTGGATAGAGATATATATGTAGTTACTCTTCATGTATTCTCGAGCTGTCTACAAGCAATCGGGGTAAAAATAATCCATTTTTTCCAGATTTTTTCAAGGTTTATTTTTATCTGTTTTCACCGCCTAGCCGAGAGCAGTGTCGCGAGGAGTGCGACAGCACTGCCGAGAGCACTGCCTAGAGAGAGAAAGAGAAAGAGAAAGAGAACAGGGATGGGTTATAAATAGAACGAGCAAGGACAGGTCCTGTGTGTATAGGTCTCCTGCCAGGTGGTGTCAAATGTCCTCCCCTTATTAGATGCAGCCTGGTTACATCCTTAAATATTCCCAACATGTCTCATTGTCCTGGCAAATATCTCCATGTCGTGCTGTGCTAAGGACTACTCTTTTCTCCCCTCCCATCTGCTTTCTCCCGATCAAGTGAAGGCTCGCTTTTGCAAATTCCATCAAGCAGCCGCTTGCTTTTTCAAAAAGGGGACCTGCCCAATTTAGTGCGGTTTTGTGACGAAAAACCCCCCATCGTAATGGTAACGCACACATAATTCGAAACTAAAAAAATTTTGAGAAGCACCATCTGGCTTATCGGTTCCATCTTCTTCTTCTTCTCTTCTTCTCTTCATCTTCAAGTTGCAGTATGAGTTTGTCCACCCCGCCGCCATACAACGCCCCTCCGGCGTACACGCCCCTTTCCGAAAACACCACCCTCGTTTTCAAATCCATCGAGTTGAAGACCCCGTACCATGCCTCGCCAGGGTCTGCCAAAGCCTGGAAACCCCTCATTGTGAACCTCAACTCCACCCAGTTGAACTTCTACGCCTTCAACGACTCCTCCGTCGTGGCGCTCTTGTCGGCGTTCTTCAAGCAGATCTCCACCGAAAACAAGCATCTGCGCAAGTACGAGGAGTCCATCAAGCAGCTCCTGCGCAAGCCCTCCTTGGACTTCACCGACGTGTACCAGCCAGACAGCACCGCTTGGCAACGGGAAATGAACAAGAAGGTGAAGCAGGACGCCAAGCGCGACAAGAAGCTCCAAAAGTACCAAAGAAAACTAGATCACGAACACCTGAAAAAGGCGCTGCGGCTGATGTCCACCCCGACCCTGCCAAGATTGACAAAAAAAAAATCCTTGATGGGCTTCAACTTGCTCAGCCGTCAACCGTCCCCGTCTCAACCTTACACCAGTGACGGTAATGGTGGCAGTTACTTGACAGATCTGCCCACCCTTGAGGAGCACTTTGTCGCCTTGGCCGCCACCTTCAAGGTGAAGCCCGCCCACTTGGACCTTCTTCTTGTTTTGTTGTTTGATCTGTCGCCGTCTCTGTCTGAAGCAAAGGCCTTGACCCTGTTCCGCGCCCTTTTGGGGCCCTTGGAGTCCAGCTACAGTCTCCAAGGCGCCAAGTTGGGCAAGGCGTCCGATTTGCAGGAGGATTTCGTTCTCAGATTGAGAATAGAGCTCTACCAGATCTCCATCAAGTTCATCAACTTGCAAAAGTTGGTCTCCTGGTACGTTGACATACAGTCCTCGGTCCAGTCTTCCTCCCCAATAGAGCATCAGTTTCTGGAAAGACTTAGAACCTTGCCAAGAGGTGTCATGAACGATGTCCCAGAGGAGGATCTTGAAACTGAAGTTTCATCCACGGGATCTCTTCACCCTCAGCCACAAGCCCGATCACAAGCCCAACCAGTGTCCCAATACTCTCTTGACAGATCTCTTCTCTACTTGATGACCCCGTTGGAGCACCTTGATTTCTTCAAAACCAGCTTGAAAAATTTCAATTTCCTACACCCAAACTACAAGGAGTTCCACGACATTGTTCAAGAGTTCGCCGTGGTGAGCACAAGCTCGCTCAATCACAACACCACCACAACATCGTTACTGCCGTCATCATCCTCCTGTGCCAGCACAGACGCAGACGCCCTGACCGCCATCTCCTCGGTTGCAGCCACTGGCAAGCACCAGCACCTCATCAACGAGGTTGAGTTGTTCACCACGTTCTACGGCTACAAGTGCATGAAAAACTTGCCGAGAATTGAAAAGTGGATTGGGTCCTTCATCACCATCTCCAGCATTTATAACCCAGAACAAGCCATCAACTCCCAAAGGGGTTCCTCTCCTTCTTCTTCTTCCTCTTCTTCCTCCTCTTCTTCTTCGTCGAGACACTTTTTCTCCAGAAGCAGGATCATTTCCTCTTCCTCTTCTTCGCCTCCTTCGGCCGCCCATGTCTTGAAGAAGTTCAACGTTAGACTTTACACCACCACTTTGGAGGCCCAAGAGAAGCACTCGCTCGATAACGTGACCTCGCAGCAAGAGTACCGCGAGCTCGAGAGCAGCAACGCCGTCTTTTTCGACTCTGTCTTGAACACGCAAAAGCCGGTCAGCGTTGCCCTGTTTGACAAGACAAACCCAAAGATCATCTTGGTTGACGTGTTTGACGTGGAGAAGTTTGTCAGGGGCTTGAAAACAGGCAAGTTGAGCGTGTTGAACGGGAACACACGGGTCTTTTGCATGAGGTTCATGCTCACCCGCAAGGGTTTGGTGGGATGGTTGTAGTAGTAAGAAAGGGTCACGTGGCTATTGTCTGTATTTTATTTCAATATTTAATATTTATTTTTATTTTCCATTTGAATCAACAAGTGAGTAAGTGGAGTAACAGCCATGGACAGTCATAAAAAGAAGCCTGTCGAGTTGGGCAAGCAAGGAGGCGGGAGCGGTGACCACGGGCGAGCACAGGGAAACGAGGAGTACTCGAGGCAAACAAGTAATGGATCGAAAAACAACAACAGCCTACCAGCCAACCCCAGAAGGAACAACAACGGCACCCCAACCAGCAGTAATAACAACAACAATACCCACAATAGCAATGACTCGACGCTATCTGCGGCAGGACCAAAGACTTTCAGCGGACACAGCATGAGCGAGGACTTGCAAAACCCAGAGGAGGAGCTCTGGCCAGAGGTGATCAACGTCCCCATGAACCAGTGGATCTTCACCAGAGAAGACGTTGTTGAAAAAACGCCGTCGCGGCTTTCTTCGAGGAAGCAGATCTCCTTTGCCGACGAGCTCAACTACCGCGCCCGGGCGGTGATGCGGATACGAGAGTTTGCAAAGATGTGCCAGCTCATGCCGCGCACCGTGCTCTGTGCGGCGGTGCTTCTCCACCGCGCCTACATGTTCATTGACTTTGGCTTCTACGACTACAAGGCGATTGTCGCCACGGTGGTGTTCATTGCCACAAAGGCCGAGGAGAACTTGAAGCCCGTGAAGACCATTGGCCAGGTCTTGACCAGGATGATGTACCCCAAGATTGGCCCCGAGGAGATGAACGATCATGTGTGGAAGAACTCCGACGCCATCAAGCTCCTTGAGAACAAGCTCCTCATCACGTTGAAGTTCGACTTGGTGTTGCAGTACCCGGCCGACGTGTTGTCCAGCGTGGAGCTTGACGAAGAAGCGATCACGAACGAGCAGGCGTTTAAAGAGTGCGAGTGGTTCTTCAAATCGGTTGTCTTCACCCCCGCGGTGGTGTTGTTCAACAGCCACGAGCTTGCGGCCACGGCGGTGGTGCTCGCCATGCTCAGGCTCAAAAAACCCATCCCCCACTTGTTTGTCCAGAGGAAGTTCCAGGTCGGGGCGGAGCGCGTCTCCCAGGTGGTTGCGTTCTTGAAAGAAGACGCGTTCCCAGTGCTTTGCAAAAGCGGGGTCATCACAAAGGTCACCTTGGGCGCGACACAGCACCCTGTTTTGGACTTGGTGAACTACTCGTTGAAGGACATTGAAAACGGGTTTGTCAATTACAGCAAGCAGGAGGACGGCGGCAGAGGAAGCAGCGAGGCCGTGGTGGCAAAAGTGCTAGAATCTGCCTTTTCTACCGGGCCTTCTTCTGCCCTCTCTTCTGAAAAGCGGCGGAAAATTGTTGCGCCACCAGACTTGCCTCCCACTCCGGTGGTGGGGGCGCCTAATACCAATATAAATAGCACCACCACTACTTCTGCTACTACTACTACTACCACTAGCGCCACCGCCACTGCCGCCGCCATTGCCTCGTTGCCCCACAAGGTCGCAGAGAGACTCAGCACCGACGCAGACGCCAACCCAGAATTGGACTATTGAGCGGTGCGCTTAGTAGGATATTTTTTTTTATTTTTTTTTTATTTTTTTTTTTTCCATCTTTTGGTAAGCTCTTCTGTAGACCCAAAAGTAAGCTTTGATAATGAGCTTGATTAGGCCTGGTGACAAGTCGACGCCGTCGTCGACGGCTCTTAGCAGCCTCCGGTATCAGGTGAAGACTCTCTCCAGGGAGAACGAGCTCCTTGAGGCAGGACGTAGCGAGGAGATCACCCAGCTCCAGAGGAAGTACCTCGACGCTGTCAAACAACAACAAGAGGCTCTTTCGATGCAGCATTTCCTCAACAAGGAGAACGAGAAGCTCCAGGCCCAGGTGAAGACCCTTAAGCGGTCGCACGCCGCCAGCGCCAAGCTTCTCGAGGACAAGATTGACCGGTTGCAGCTCCAGGTGCACCTGCTCAACGAAAAGCTCGTGGACTACAAGCACAACTGCCGCAGCGAGGCGGCGCACAACCAGGCGTTGCAGGCCCAGTTGGACGCCATTGGTGACGCGAACCAGGAGTACCGGCGCAAGCTCGAGGCTCAGTTGATCGGATTGTCCAGTGAAAACAAGGAGCTCCTCGAGCGAAACATGGTGTTGGAGCAGGAAAGGGTCTCGACGTCTCCAGGGGTAGAAGGTGGTCAAGACAGGAAGGCGCTCTACGAAACGGTGCTGCAGGTCGTGGAGGAGAACAACAGGCTCCGGGCAGCGTGCATCACCAAGGACTTAAAGTTGGAGAGCAAGGAGGTGGATGCGACGTTGATCAAGATCTTGGACGACGACAACAGGTCGTTGAAGGCGGTGATGCGGTCCCACCAGACCACGATCGCCAGCCAGCAGAGCAGGCTCAGTGACGCCTTGGAGGAGAACTTGGCCTTGAAGCATGAGCGGGAGCTATGGGACACCTTGGCCCCCGCCACAAAGCAGAGTGGGGGAAATGAGGCCGCCATGAGGGCGTTGGCCAGCAAGGGGGATTTTTTAAAGGCAGAGTTGCTGCATTACAAGGAATTGATCATTGCAAAAGACCAGGAATCACACCGGCTAAAAGTGGCGATGGCAGACTTGGAGAAATCGCTGAAGGACAAGTCTGACGAGTTGGCCGCCTTGGGGGCACAGAACGCGTTGAAACAAGCAGAGATTGGATTGTTATTGCAAAAAATCAAAAGACTTGAGGATTTCAATAAAGATTTGTTGGAGTTCAGCGCGAAAAAGAAGACTGAACAGGGTGGGGCAGTAAGTCAGGAACCAGCACAGACTGCCAATTCGGAAAACTCAACCGCCAGTGTGAATGAGGCTTTGAATGAATATGTCAAGAAGATCCAATCTGCACATGAACAATCTGAAGGCGCGGGCAAAAAGAGAAAGTTGCTGCTGCTGCTGCTGCTGGAACTGGTATCCGCATCATCGCCTCTGACGCTTGCTGAGGAATACCACACCGAAATCGTTGAGCTACGCAAAAAAGTCTCTCTGCTTGAGGAAACATGCCACGATCTTGAAACCAAGTCGAAGCACTATGAAGCATGCACAACAGAATTGCAGGATGCGCTCTTGAAAGATGGGAATTTCGGGAAAACAAAAAGCCAAGAGATTGGGCGTATTTTGCTGCTATACACCGAGGCGTGCCCGATGATACACTACCAGACCATCAAGCTTGAGAAATTGCAGGCCTTGGAAAGGGAGAACAAGGAGCTCTTAGACCTGCAGTCCCATGCAACCCAGATCCCAAAAGCGGTGTTGGACCGGTACATGGTCGAGGTGGACCACACTGTGCAGGAAATTTCCCGATTGAACAAGAAGCTCGACAGGTTGAAAAAGACCTACAGCACAAAGACAAGGGAGTTTTTGGAAACCGTTGCGTTGGTGTTTGGCTACAACTTGGAGTATCTCACCGACTCCGCAAAGAAGATCAAGGTGGTCCACCACGCGCATTTTCTGGCAGATCCCAAAAACTACTTGGTGCTCGACCTCCATGACAAGTCGCTACGCATTTCCAAGTCTGCAGACGAAGAGTTCCACGAATTGTGCACAAGGCTCATCAGGCAGTGGGTGGATGATAAACACGACATCCCAAGTTTTTTTGCCGCATTGAGCTTGGAGACCAGCGTCCAACGTTAGATACTAAATATATGTAAATGCAGCCGAGGAGAAATTTCTTATTTCCGGAGTGGGACCAGCTCCCTATATGCCAAAATATCACAAAACTGTATCGAAACAGCGCGTTGACCGTGCATGCATGCATGCGTCAATCCACATCACGCTAAACACTCGGTGGGAAAAACAAGTCAAATTGCAGCACTGCTTGCTCGGTTCTGATCAAGAACGCCGCAAGCCAGCTCAGCGAGGCGAGGCTCAGACCGAGGCTGCTTTGGTCGGAAGTTGTTGGATGGTTGTCGGCGCGGGAGTCCTATAATCCCTGTTTCTATTCACCACTGGGTACAAGTCCTTGCAAGGCTACATCTGTCATATGAAGATTAACAGTCTTTCAGTCTTTTTTATCTTACTTGGTTACCCTAAACTTCTTGGGAGCAATCGTCGCTGCCGATGAGATAACAATAACAAAAAAAACACAAAAAAAACACCAAAAAAACACTATCTCTAATGGCCGAAACTCAAGAACCATCAACAAAATCGACGGAAAAGAAACAGGCCAGTGTCCGTCAAGGGACCATCCCAGCAGGCCTTTGCAGAGCAGAACCAGGGCCCCCTCGGATGGGTTTTACAGAGTTTCTGCTGTTTTCATCATTGTTAATTATTAATTGAGTTTTTTTATTTTTCGTTTTTTCACGGTTTGAGCCTATCAAATCGCTTTTGGATCCATCCATTCCGAAATCACTGCTGTTTTTTGTTTATACATTTTGTGTTCCGTATATAAAAGAGCTTGTATATCTCGAATTTCGTTTTTTCGTTGACTTTTTATTTCTTGCTCTTCAAATAAATCCCCAATCCCCCTTCAGTCTTTCATATAGTTATAGATATAAAGATGTCTCCGCAACATTTGATCCCTGCTCTGCCTACTGGGTCTCCCGTGCCTCTGTTCACAGTGACTGACTACGCCAAGTTCTGTCTTGCGGGTGCCATTGCCTGTGGTACAACACACGGCTCCATGACCCCCGTTGATGTCGTGAAGACCAGAATCCAGTTGGAKCCAACYRTYTACAAGTCCATGGGCCAAACAACCAAGTTGATTGTTAGCAAGGAAGGTGCCGGTGCGTTGTTGACTGGTCTCGGTCCAACCGTGGTGGGTTACTCTATCCAGGGGGCCTTCAAGTTTGGTGGGTACGAAGTTTTCAAGAAGGGCTTTGTCAATGTTCTCGGCTACGACACCGCTCGTAACTACAAGAACTCTGTTTACATGGGTGCGGCTGCCGGGGCCGAGTTCCTTGCCGACATTGCCTTGTGTCCATTGGAAGCCACCAGAATCAGAATGGTTTCCCAACCAACTTTTGCCAAGGGGTCCATGGGTGGGTTTTTGAGAATCTTGAGAGAAGAAGGGGTTGGTTCATTTTACAGTGGGTTCACTCCAATATTATTCAAGCAAATTCCATACAACATTGCCAAGTTCTTGTCCTTTGAAAGAGCTTCTGAAGTTATCTACAAGTTCCTTCCAGACAAGTCTCAATTGTCTCAAACCTCAATCACCGGGGTCAATCTTTTGAGTGGTGTCATTGCAGGTATTTGTGCAGCAACCGTCTCCCAACCAGCCGACACCTTGTTGTCCAAGGTGAACAAGACCAAGAAGGCCCCAGGTCAATCAACGGTTGGCTTGTTGGCTCAGTTGGCCAAGCAATTGGGTTTCAGAGGCTCCTTTGCCGGTTTGCCTGCTAGATTGGTGATGGTGTGTACCTTGACTTCCTTGCAATTCACCATTTACGGGCAATTGAAGACAACATTCAAGACCCCTCCAGCTATCGACTTGGGTGGTGCTAAGCATTAAACAGCATCAACAATGGGTTAAGAAAAAATAAATAGAAAAACATTCAAATCTGATTAATTAACTGCTCGTTTCTTTGATAAACTCAGCTCTTCCTTCCTTTTTTTAATTTCGTCTGTCCTCTTTTTATACTATTTTCTTTTTCAATTTAGCATAGGTGATTGATTGAGTAAGTGAAATTGTAGTTCAATCGTAGTTTGACATTTAGTACCGTGGAAAATTAGCTCGTTGTTCTCGGCATGCTTTTTCTGAAAATGAAAAGAATCTTTCAATAATTCACAGACGTATGTGAAGTCCGCCAACTAAAGCACATCTTTATTGAACAAAAGTCAACATTGTACAGTGGCGAAAACATGCCTTTGTCTTTATTCTTGAAACAAGTACACTTCATAAATTTTACAAACTTCATTACTAAAAGTCAACTATTAGCTTTATACTCGAATTGAGCTACATGTAATGGTCTATCTTCAAATGAACCTTTGAACCATATTACCCAAACCCTCAACTATCATTCTATTCTCCCAGGAAAGCAATAGAGTGGGTTGTCATTATCTGTAGACTCCCGTCCATAGTTTACGCCCAAATGCTTACCCGGCACGTAAATCCCAACTTTTTCCTGTATTTTTCTGTTCTTGAATCTTTATTTGATTTTCAAACATCTGTTAACATTGGAGGTAACGTGAATATAATATAGCCATGGTTGAAGTGTCCTTGACCGTTGGGAAGCTCGATGCTTCCTTGGCCCTTCTTTTGACCAAAGATCATCACTTGATAGAGTTTCCAACCATATTATTGCCAGACGGGGTCCAGGCAGGGTCAATTGTGAAAATCAAATGCGATCGAGATATCGACTTGGAAGTCAAAGAGCAGGAGGAATTCAACAAAGTCCAAGACGACATCTTGAAGACGTTTGGCCGCAAAGCACCCGAACCTCCTGTCTTGAAGCTAAGAAACGTCACCCAAACATCGTGTGTTCTTGAATGGGAGCCATTGCAATTGAGCACCGCCTCGATAAAGTCGTTGAACATCTACAAGAACGGCGAGCGGTTGGGACAGATCCCCAACCCATTGGTCAACACAACAACAAAATTCTCCGGCTTGCCCGTCGACACACCCTACAAGTTCAGTCTCAGATTGGACACCACCGCAGGGGTCTACAAGTCGAACGAGATCGAGGTCAGAACTCACAAGTTGACGGACTTGAGCGGGATCACCGTTTGCTTGGGCGAGATTGATTGGAAAGCAGACGGCATAGACAAACAGGACATTGAGGATCTTTTGAAAAGCATCAATGCCAAACCTTTGCAATCAGAGGTGCAAATTGACACCACCCATTTTGTCTGCACCTTGGCAAAGGGGGCTCAATGGAAAAAAGCCATTGACAACAATATCCCTGTTGTCAGACCCGAGTGGTTGAAGGCTTGCGAAAGCGAAAAGAGAATTGTTGGGGTCAGAATGTTCTATCTCGATGCAAGCAGTGAAATGATCAAGCAACATAAAATCACCCACAAAAAGGGACCTACCACTACCACTACATCTGCACCGGAACCGGCACCAGAGCCAGCAGCGCCTCCAGCCCTGGAAACAGCACCAGCACCTACAGCAGAAAACACCACCGTTCCAACTGCCGAAAAGACACCACAGATTGACAAGCAAACAGGGTCCTTTGATGACGTTCCATTAGACGAATCCGTCCAGGATGTTTCAAAACTTCCTCAAATCGATGAAGTTGCCTTGAAACAAGCAGAAAAGTTGGAGAAAATAACAGTGGCTGCGGAAGAAAAAGTCGCTTCTGAGAAAAAGCACGCAGAGCATGACTCCGAGCCAGAACCTAAAGCAGAACAGGAAAATCCCGAGATAATAGTTGAAGAGATGGCTGAAAAGACATCAAAGGCGGCTGAAGATGACAAGGAAGCCAAAGAAGAGGTCAAAGAAGAAAGTGAAGAGCCAGCTAAAGAGGAGGTGAAAGAGGATGTCAAAAATGAAGCTCAAGAAGAGGTGAAAGAAGAAGTTGCAGTGGAAGCCAAAGAGGAAGCTAAAGAGGAAGATAAAGAGGAGGAGAAAGAGGAAGTTAAAGAAGAAAATGAAGAGCAAGCTAAAGAGGCGAAAGAGGAAAAATTAGTAGAACGCAAAGAAGGACAAACAAAAGAGTTGAATGATACTGATGCCAAGGAAACAACGGAAGTCAAACCAAGTGAGGCTGAAGACTCAAAGGAACAACAAAAGGATGAATTTGAGGAGGTTCTTTGAGCAGCTAACTATCACAACTGTTTATATCACGCTTAATTAGAATTTGCGTTTGCTCTGTCTTATATCAAGTGTAGATTCATGTTGTCACCGGTGTCCGGACTGATATTTTTTTGCATCATGCGGAATAAACTGTGAACAATTTATCTTTATCGTTTGTCATTCTTCTTTGATTTCGAACTTTATTCAGATCAACTAGAAAGTGGTCGCATTTATCGCAGAAAGACTTCAAAGTTACGACATGATAACAAAAAGAGGAAGCTCACTCCATAACCGAGATTCTATGAAATTTCGGAATTTCTAGAAGCAAAATAAAAATAAAGAAGAAAAAAAAATTTTTGAAAAAAGAGGAAAAACAGACCATCGAGACATTTGCAAGAACCTGTACCATATTTTCTCTCCGGTAATCATCAATTCGGATAAATCTTTTCGTTTTCCAGATTCGTTTCCACTCCGATTTTCAGAATTTTCATCGGATTCGATAGAACGATTTTGCCTCCATCTTCAAATCCTCGAGATATTGATTCATTCGTGCTGTGCCACACCTTTTCTTATCGTTTCCCGAACACAGTCAGTCATAGATATATATATACAATAGCTGTATGATTTCCCAGGAAGGTAGCCCCGCTTCATCAGTTGCTTCGGTCAACAATCACTCTCCATTGATTGAAGACGACAGCATCATCAAAGCACCAGGCTCCGGCGACAAAAGTGGCTCAAAGATACGAACAGGTAATGCCTGCGACTTTTGTCGGAAAAGAAAGACAAAATGCTCTGGATCGAAACCCAACCCTTGCGTGTACTGTGTTCGTCACAACCTTGAGTGCTCATACACATATGTCCGGAAGAGGAGAACAACCTACAAAAAGGCACTGAAGGCAATGAAATCAAAGCGGAAGCCATACCCCGTCACAACAACAAGTCCCGAGGACAGTTCAGATAAATCCGAAATATCCCCAGAACCCAAACATAATACCAGCGAATTGGAATTGATCAGCCATGCTTTTCAGCCCATACCGTCAGGAAAGATCGCCAAACACCCCGCGAAAGACTCACTCAAAGCGTGCCACAACAGAATCGACAACCTTGAAAACAAGCTACTACACTTGACGGACCGGTTGGAGAAAGTCTTGAAGCAAAATGAAGACTTGTTGAAAAAGAATCTAGAGTTGCAGCTGTTGCCGTCACAACCTTACCAACCAGGGAAAATGAAGCTCACGTTCCAACAGCCGATGCTACCACCTCTTCCATCATCACTACCACCACTGCAGCAGCAACAGCAACAGCAGCCTCAACCGTTGAAAATTGTCAACCTGATTTCATCAGCAGCGTCCTCGCCACTTTCCGTGGAAACGAGTAGCAGCAGGACAGCAAGTGATGACCCCATGAAAATTTCGCAGCTCATTCAAAAGGATGGCACCATAGATCGCGCTTGCAGAAAACAAATTGTGGATAGCTTCGTGGAGTCACTTTCGTCGTCCCAACTAATGACAATCTTCTCGAGAGCCCCATTGAGCTGGGTTGGCAAGGCCAGTGGCGAAAACTTCAAAGTGTTTTTGCCAATAATAGACGAGCATGCCAAACTAATGAATCAAATTACCAGTTTCATCAAAAATGCCTTCAACGAGCCAAAGAGCCATTTCAACTACTTGTTGGAAAACAAACCCGTGGTCTTGTTCCTAATTGACAAATACATCAACTTGAATTTTGGCAGTTTGTGGTTGATTGGCGACTCGGAAAGCCCGCGCATGTTGAGAAGGATATACGACTGTTTCAAGGACGCAACTGCGGATAGAGCGCCAAAGTTCACCAACTCCGATCATTTGATTCTCAGTTCTGTGGTTTGCCTTGGCTGCATGTACATGTCCTTGAATCAGAATCCTGGGGTGTACGAAAGAGAGCCTCAGAAAAACCGATTCATGACTGTTGGCAACATCACTACCGATTTGTTTGAACTTGAAAGGGTGTCTATGAGAAATTGCTTCCATTATTTCCACAAGTTGATCAATAGAGGAGATGAAGACTCAACTGTCATTGGAATACTATTGCTTTGTGTGTATTTGAGCTCCACCGTGTTTTCAAGAAGCAGCATCTTGATCTTGAGCGTGGCATGCAAGCATGTTGAAAGATTAGGCTACCGTCAATTGAGTATGGATCACA
Organism: Saccharomycopsis sp. UWO(PS) 91-127.1; assembly: GCA_002895615.1. Classification (NCBI taxonomy): domain Eukaryota; kingdom Fungi; phylum Ascomycota; class Saccharomycetes; order Ascoideales; family Saccharomycopsidaceae; genus Saccharomycopsis; species Saccharomycopsis sp. UWO(PS) 91-127.1. Next base: position 710,620 of record JNNM01000008.1, read on the forward strand.
GCTTGGGCCAAGAAACTGGGCTCCCTGTGATTTGCAAGAAAGTGTTATGGTTGAAGTGCTATTTGTATGATAAAGACATGTCGTGTGCACTTGAGAAGCAAAGCATTTACAAGGACGAACTGATCACAGAGTCGGATTTCGTGGACTTGGCTAAGCAATTTCTTCTCAAGTACTGTGAATTCAAAGGCGTGAAAACCAACAATGATCTTGAACGTTTGAAAGCCTTGGATTTTGAAAATGACGTTGATAGACAAGAAGTTTTCCAAGTTTTGCATCATTTTGCTACCTACAGCTCGATGGGGTATGCCTTGTTGACGAATTTCTTTTCCTTCACCTTGGCAAAGACACTCTCGAAGCACGACTTGGGCGAGTACATTAACAACTTGTTGGAAACTTTGGGGTCCCAACCAGAGGCTGTCAATGACGAAGCGTTCTTGGCCTCTTTTTTCAACTTTTTGGATGTGGTCAACAAGTTGAATGAGGACTTGAAAGCATGGAAAGCTGTGATCCCGGAAAACATCAGACCTGACAATGAATTAGATATCAGCCAGTACAAGTTTCTGCAGCTTGATACCGGCGAGTTCGACGACGAGGATGAAGCCCACTCGCAAAAGCGCAAGAGCCGTATTCGCAGTGTAACGTGTGCAAAGTTGAAATCAACCGATGGGTTTGAAAGGGAGGTCTCCACCACTGCAGACTCTGCAGAAGTTATCAAGGCAAATGTGGGCTTTTTGTTCATCACCCAGTTCAAGTACTACTACAACATCATGAAGGCCAACAGACTTGCACACAAGGCGTGCCACTTGTTTTATTCACACTTGAAAAAAACCGGGTCCATTTCCGATGAGAAGTCCCTTGCCAAGTTGTTCACGAGCAGAATGCGGAAGTACGGCAAGAGATATTCTAGCGCTGCTTGCGCTATTTTGAAGTCGTCAACATCGATCTTCAGATACAACTGTCAAATCATTTACTTGGGATCCCATTTCATCACGGGGGCGTTTTTCGTCTTGTTTTCGCACATTATGAGACGCTCTTTCTCTGACAACTTTTTGTGGGACACAAGTGACAACATTGCAGAGAAAATCCGGGACGAGCTTCACATTTTGATTGACTGCTACTTGTGCTGCTTGTGCAAGCCGATCATAACAATTCGCCATTTCAAAAGCAATTTCGTGGAGTCCTTTGGAAGAAGGACCATAATGCTTTGCATTGCCAATATCAAGAAATACACCTCGTTTGATCTTGAGTCTGACTACAAAGTCTTGCAGTTTTATCAACGGGCCAAAGAAGCCAGCGAATTGAACGATGATACTCCAGAAGCCTCTCCGCCAACCATGAACGGTGCGAACCGGACTTTTTTCGACCCCACGAAGATGGACGGAAATAGAAATCCAAGCAACACCCTCGCTCTTAGTACTCAAAACGTCAACAAGAACAACGGCGCAAACATGAGAAAAGGCGGCTCCCCAGGTGGCGAACAAGATATAGCCCCGAACAACTTTTCCATTGCCCTTGCCAAGTTCAACAACAAGTCAGACTCGCCGCGCAGTCTGCTGTTTGGCTCTCCGGGGGTTGACTCGTATCAAAGATACAGCGCCAGCATAAATAAGAACTTTGCCGACAACGATGCTGAAAACGGCGGCAGAGTCGACATGTACAACGGCGATGCAGCCAAGAAACGCACTAGGTATTCCTTTGCGTTCGACAGCGCTTCCATGAAAGTCAATGGTGGTGCAGCGGGCGGCGGTGTCGAAAACGTCAATGGGAGCGGCGGCAATGCCATTGGCGGGTTGGACAACTTGGCATCCATGCATGGCATCTACAGGAACAGCATCGGATGCTCCAACACCTTTGAGCCCTTCACGTTGCCTGCCATGGATGGGAACGGAGACGTCAACCCGAACTCAAACATGGCTGCAGCCGGCATGAACATGACGCCTGGTGGTGCGTTCAGTAATGGACTTCCCCAGTCTACTGAGGTGCTCAACGACTCGACAATCCCGGAGAATCTCTTGTTGGATTTGAACGACATTGATCCGTTTTCCATCGACTCGAACTTATTCCAGGAGACTGGGTACGGAGATATCCACAATAGTAACATGAATATGAACTTTTAATACCCTCTTTCACTTCTTCCATTATATAATAGAAACCAACTACTGGAAAATAATTAAAATATAATAGCGATAAAGTAAAAGTGATAGTGGAGAAAGAAAAAGCATTTAGAAAACCTCTATCAACACATTGGTTACCGTTGCAAGAATCCAGAGCAGAATAATGACAAGCCCAATGCGACGATCCATTTTCCATGAATTCCGGGGTAGTTCAACCATCAAAAATACCAAATTCAATAGAAGAACAGCACTGCTTATCCAAAGCGTGGTTCCTGGCTCGAGAATGAACGGGTCTTCATCTTTGTAGTTCAAAATGATGCCACTGGCACCAATACCCGTGAGAATGTTTAGTAAAGGTCCTCCGAAACATGCGGCAAGTGCCATACGAGGGAACCCCATCTTAGCAATGGTGAAGTTAGCGATGAAGTCGCCCAAGGAATTTCCAATGGCAAACGCAGTGAAGCCAAGGATCTCATCACTCAACTGAAACACCACAGCGAAAAACCTCAAGATGCTCACGACCTCCTCGGCAATTTGCGAAATCCAGCAAATCGACATCACAAACCCCATAATGGAAAGTATTGTGTAAATGACTAATTTGAGCCGAAGAGCAAACAAGAGCTTCTTGCTTATTATTCCATCTTGAAAATTTCGCGGGTCAAAACATCTGCTGACGGCCCTTGCGGTGAAGAATGACAAAAGAAATGAAAATGGTAAAATTGAGTAGTAATAGAAGGTATAGTGTTTGCAGAAAAGCGACACAAGTAAGGGAATTGAAAGAAAGGTTTGGACAGTTAGTAAATAGCACTCGTTCAACTCATCATCAAAAGTTTTCCTCTCAAAAAGGATATCTTTCACTTTTGCCCTGTTGGTATTCCAACTGCGAGAAGAGCCCTCACCAGCACCTGTAATTTCTTGAACGAGTCTCAAATTCAGCAACTCCTGCATTTGATGAGTGATGTTGCGGTAACTTGAATATTCAATGACCGGCACGGTGCACCTCAAAATGAAGAGCAATGGTAAGATGATTGTTGTGAGAGACTTGTCAGCTATTGACTTTTGTTTGAAACCGATCAAGGCTGGGAAAAAAATCGAGATGATTCGGGAGCTTGACAGATCTGTTTTGTTGCTCCTTTTAAAATAGGAAAGCACAGTTCGAAACTTGGCCTGCTGAGAAGTTTGCTCGCCATCTGCGTTTTCAAAAATGGCGTCTTCCTGGTCATTACTGTTTGCGTCACCGGTGAAATTCGTGCTAGTAGCTTCATACTCATTGTCTGTTCCAGTTACCAACAGCAGTTGTTCGTTTTGTAGCTCATCCTCCTCCTCACCTTCTTCCAAAATTGCGGGATTGTCTCTATAGCCACCTGCAGGTGCTGATTGGGAGTTTCTTTTATGAGCAAAGGAGATTCTGTTGGAACTCTTCTCAGGGGCAGTTGATGGTGGATTCTGTATGCTGTTGGTGTGGTTAGTGTTGTTAGAAGTACTACCTGTTTGTTGTTCCACAGTATGTAAACTCAATCTATCATCGATGGAAGAGGTGCTTTGACTGCCAGTTTCACCTGCAACTTCATCGATCCAAGATGGAGCAGAATCGGTTCTCTCCAGTATTGTGTGGTTCAATTTGAGTGCATCCAACAAAGAAGGTCTGACAAAAAACTTGTTGGAGAGCTCATCCTCATCGCCTGCTTTGTCGAAATCAGGATCCTCATTCTCTTCATGAAGTCTATAGAGCAATGGGTTATTTCTTGTGCCTGCAGCAATCTCACCAGGATTCAGAATATCATTATAAGTGTTGTATCCATATGATCTGGAGTTTATCAACCTGCTGTTCCCAGTGCTCCCACTTCTCGCGCTCTTTCCGCTTTTGCTGTCCTCGGCGAAACTAATATCCTCTTCTTCATCGTAGTCACTCAAGAACGGGTTGTAGCTCAAATTGACACTGCTGTTTGCAGTGCTGATGAGCTCGTTGATATTTGAGGACGCTCTGTCATCCTTATTGCTAGATATGTCAACATCGCGCGGCGCGGGTAGGCCCAGACCCCCAGCTTGTCCGTCTTCTACCGTGTAGTCATCGTTTTCGCAAAGTTCATTTGGTATGATGTTTGAGGACGCAGAGGATCTTCCCGCTTCTTCCACGGCAGCGTACTCGGCATCGCCAAAATACTGGCTTCTCGCCTTGAGGTCTTTGATTCGTCTGTCCCTGACGCGATCACTGATGAACTGCCATACCAATACTATCACCACATAGAGCACGTATAATCCCAACAACACAACACACGCTGTTCGTGAGATCTCTTGTTTGATCAAAATGAAGTAGTCAACGACTAATAACGATAATGTGAAGAACACAATGTCTCTCATGAATGTCTTCTTCACCACCCGGAACGGATGTACGATGGACATTGACCCCACTACAACAGAAGTGATGAACAAAGCAGCCCCAACCAACTCTCCAATTGCCAACGAGGTTGCGCCCACCTTCATTGAGCTGTATGTGCTGAAAATATCCGGAGACCCGTTCCCAAATGCCAAAAGCGTTAGCCCTGTCACGTTCTCACTGGTATGAAGAAACTTGGAGATGGTGTTCAAGTTGGGACAAAGAAAGTCGGACGCACTCAACCCCAAAGATGTGAATAGCGCAACAATGAAAAGTATTGTGAACGCCATGAGGAAATTCTCTTTAACCTTGGAGTCCAGGCAGTAGAAGACCTTGACATAATTGATTTTGCTGCTTGTTGCCTCTGGTGCACAGTGATTTATTGCAAATTGACATTGATCTTCTTTTGGGATAGTTGTGATGTTTCGACACTGCGCGTTGTCTTGGGCTAGATAATCACAAGCCCCTGTGGCCATGAAAAAACACAAAGCTTCTAGTGTCCACACAACGTAGTTGCATTTGCTCGTCAATTTCATAGTACTCTGCCTTCAATCGCCTTCATTAGCGTGAATTGTTCTGTGTGATTTGTTGTTATCAGTGGTTTTTTTTCTTGGATCTAGACTTCCGTGTACGGTTTGAGATCACCGGATGGCGGATGCACCTTTGACATGCATGAATCAGCGATGGTGAAACAGCGATGATACCAGCGATGATACCAGCGATACCACCAATCTACAGATAAAGCATTTTAGACTTGAGTAAGTATGTATTGAGGAAAAAATTAGAAGTAAAGAGAAAAAAAAGTAAATAGTAGAGAGGATGAATCGTTATTTTCTGTCTTCAACAAGTAGAAAATATTAACGATCCAGCTATAAAGATATAAAAGCTAGTTATACAGAAAAACAAAAAACAAGAATTAAATAAAAGATATGACTAGGAGTTTTTCTTACCCGAAGAAAAAGCTATGTTCTTTCCAAAAGTTCCAAGATGAGAAACACTGTATAAGATGTGCGGACTATGCTGCGATGCAAAATAAAAAAAAAGAGTAAAGGCTTAATAATGTGAAGAAACATTATTGTGGTGTTTAATTGGTTTATTAATGTTTTTGATTGATTGTGTTGGATGTCTTTCAAGATGCTTTTGTTATTCTATAAAATCTGCGAGGTTACTCAGATCACAAGAACAAGACAGCAGCAGCACCTAACAACAATGAACCACTAAAAGCCTTGACAGCACCAGCACCAGTGTAAGCAATGGTAGCGTTGGTTATGTTGGAAGCAGTGGTAGAACCGTAAGCATCAAGAGTGGAGGAGTATTCTGGAACACTGCTGTAAGTGGCAGCAGGGGTGGTGTAGGAAGAGGATTCAACGTAAGAACTGCTTGGGGTTTCAGAGTAGTATGGCTCAGAGGTGGAGAGAGTAGCCAAAACAGAGCTGCTAGCACATGTTGGAGTAGGACAAGTGGTGATTGAGGTAGTTGAGACAGAAGTGACGTAAGCAGTAACGTAAACGGTATCTTCGGAGGTGGTGGAGGTTGTAGTTGGAGTGGAGTAGTAAGTGGAGGTAGGAGAGGTGGTGTACAATGGCTGAGAAGTAGAAAGAGTAGCAAGAGGTGTGCTGGATTCTGGACAGGTAGTAGCAGTGGTGGTGGAAACGTCAGTTTCGGTAGTGGTGACATAAGCAACCTCTTCTGGAGTGGTGGTGGTAGAGGAGGTGGCACATGGACAGTAGGTGGTGGTGGTGGTGGAGCCGGTGGTGACATAAGCAGTAACGTAAACGGTTTCTTCAGAAGAGGTGGAGCCGTAAGAGTCAAGAGTGGAGGCTGGAGTGGTGGAAGAAGAGGTGGAGCCATAAGCATCAAGAGTAGAAGCTGGAGACTCAGATGGGAGGGCAGAAGCCTGGATTTGACCATCGTTGATTTGGGTAACGACAGCGTCGTTAGAGACAGTGTGCCCGTAAGCTGCTTGAGCTGTAGTGGCCATGGCCAAGGCAGACAACAATTCGATCAAGACTTTGGTTTGCATTTTTATAGTTCTTTCTTATTATTCGGAAAGGGTTGTTGGGCTGGCACTTTGAGTATGTGATTGATGAGAGAAAATGCTTTGATAAAAGTTTGAACGATTTGTTTAGAAATGAACGAATGAATTAAACAATTGGTTCTTGCTTGAGGGATTGCAATAAAATGGAAAAAAAGACAAGAGTAGAAAGAGATATTGAAAAACCAAGATAGCAGCAGGATATGAGGAACATTATATATATTCCACTGGTAAAACCAAAAGAAAAACAAAGGGCATGCGCCTGTTATGTCAAGCTGGAATGCCCACAAAGCGGTGCACACATTCCTACATTCCCGAGTTACCAGCATTCAGGTTGAAAAGCCTTTGCAGCGCATTCGGCCCACCACCAAAAAAAATTTCATCTTCTCGTGCATCAGCATCAGCACTGATACTTGGCTAAAATTAGACAAGTGAAGAGAGCGGTAGCACATCACTGAGATTCATATTCAGCGAGGCAAAATCAAAGGCATTGGAGACAGTCTTTCCTCCGCCCATTACTTATCAAGAATCCTGTGCCTGTTCTCCCTCGACATAATCATTCTGTCTCCTCCCTTGGGTGTAAAATCATCAAAAAACTCACACATATCCAACACACTAACAATATTTTTTTTTCCACCTTCTCACACACACACTAAAAAACTGACGCAGGCTGCATCGCAGAAAATCATCCTTCAACATGGGATAATATCTTGTGAGAGACATTCACAGAATCTAGACCTGTCTCATATAAACGTAAGCCAGGGCTTGCTTTTCAGTACTGAGCGCTGGTAAAACAGCCAGCTGGGGAAGCCATTCTCTCATACGGGTCCGCAGAAAGTGTAAATGATAATCCTCGTTGCCACATCAACGTGCGCGACGCGCCAACCGTCAGAATGAAGGAAAACCAGAACGGCTGGTAATGTCTAGATGTATTCTGACTCTGCTCACATATCAACGACTATCGACAAATTATGTTGTTGCTTCCCCATTTAAGAGCTTATCGCTGCGATGACAGTTCACGAAAAGAAGAAAGAAGGGGAGGACTCTTTGAATTGTTCTCATTCAAAATGGGCAAAACGGCAGCAGCGAATTAACACAGATTAATGGATAACAATGTAATTGCATGCACACTCCAAAAGAAGCTACCATGTATCTTCGTCCTGTGTATATAGAACGCTTTGTGCCTGAACATGGATCCAGGCTCCCAAAATTACCAAGAAACGAAACTGATCGAAGGGCCCTTTCCCTACAAGATAAAAAAAAAAAAAAAAAAAAAAAACAACCACTGAAGGATTTGGAGTGTAGAAAGAACAACCAACATGTAGCAGCATTCTGAGTACACATCTTCTTTGATACGTACATTACTTTGACAAACAAGCGATACATGTATTGGTTACATAGATGAAAACGAAGCCCACAAGAGAACAGAAAACAAAGCGACCGCCAATGAAACTGTTGCTCCGTCCACTTTCAACGCGTGATTTGTCTCGTGGGATGAATCGTCGTCAAGAAACGTCAACTCACCGCCGTTGTCGACGACGAATTGTTCTGGATGTGGAATCTGATCTGGGCGATCACCACTAGAGTTGTAGGTAATGTTTCCTGTAGCGTTGATGATACCGGTGACCAAGCTCTTGTCGTTTTCAGCTCCTTGAGCCCTCTCCGGTGCCCTTTCCGGAGCCTTTTCATCCTGATCCCATCCACCATGGGCAATCTTGTCACCCAAGCTTGGGTCATTCTTATGGGGGGACTTGAAGAACTCATTCACAAAATCAATTTCTGGCGGGGTCACATCTTGTCTTGGCGGGATCTCAAATGGGCTGGACACTGAGCTAGACGTTGAGCTCTTGAATTGGGACAAACCAGCAGGCCCATGAATAGGCAAAGAAGGAGAGGCTGTTTCAGAAACGGTCGCAGAACTACTGGCGGTGGTGGTGGCCGGACCTGGGGCCGGACCAGAGCCTGGAGTAGGACCTGGGGCAGAGATGGTGTTGTTATGCTTTGAAATGTAACTGTAGATTGGTGCCACCTCGGGATGAAAGTAAGAAGCAGCAGAGGAGGCTGGAAACTTTGCGCCCTCCGAAGTCAACCATGGGGTGACGACCGGCGGCCCGGGAATTGATGTGTTGCTGGCATCCCACTTGGAAACGGAAGAGGAAGGAATCGAGGGGTAAACAGTGGTGGTGTAGGTTTGTGTAACCACTATTGACTGTGTGACGTAAACATAACTAAGGGAGACGTTTTTCGGTGAGGGCAAGCTTTTGCTAAAGGGGAACTCTGCGATGTTCAAATCCAAAGCACAAGCAGAGTTCAACAAAAGAAAAGAAATCTGTCTAAGAAAGAACATCATGGTAAGAGTGAATGGTGTTAGAGGTTAACAGATTGGAAAGAACAGGAAGAAAGTGGGAGTTACAAATATATTTTTTATCAATACATGTTGTGGGCATTTTCTGTTTGTGGTTGAAGCTGTGCCAAGTACGACGCATTTAAACTTTACGCGTCAAAGATAAAAAATATATATGTTTGTTTTATTCCAATAAGGGGAGAAAGTTCCCCACGATCATCATTGGAATGCCAAAAACGTCTCTTTTCAATGTCCAGATGCTTTTTGTTTTTATGATCTTGTTACCCTGCGGGTTGATCAACCCGCAGTATGTCATGGAACCCGCCCCTTTGGAATCCTCGTAAGCAATCTTGCTGAACAACTCAAAGTAGTCAATGACCGAGGGATCATCCATTAGCTCCACGACAAATGTGACTTTTGAGAGCAATGTTTCTGCAGGCCAGCCCGTCAACATTGTGAACTCATCCGACACGAATGAGATCTGACCGGTTCGGCGCCAGATTATAGTAGGGGTGCTGGAAATAGACAAGTACTTGTTGTACATGAGCAATGTTCTTTGAAAACACTGCTCCATGAAGATCAAATCCTCTTCATTCAAGGTCATCACCTGAGCAGTGAAGCTGGGCCGATATTGCGCCATGGATTTGGCAAGCTTGACAAGAACGGTTTTGTCGTCGGAAAAGCGCTTTCTCAAGTAATTCACCAAGAGATGGAACCCTGTTGTGTAGGAGAACGGGGTCTTCACCTGGGAGTAGATCTCCACCGGTTCTTTGAACTGGAGCCCCCACTCTGAATGATGAAAAGTGGGAATCTTGCTGTCACTGGTGATGGTGGCGGATACGGAAGAGGGTTCAGGGGACTGCTTAGTGCGGAGTAGGTATTGCTGGTGATGCTGGTGCAAAAGATTGTGGTGAGGCAGGTTGTCGGAATTGACACCAATGGCAAGAGACAAAGTGGATCGAGGCGTCTTTGGCAGAAGTTGTAGGCTGCTGTTGTTGCGCATGATAGCATCGAAGATGTCGGGATATGTGAGGAACGAGTTACCGTCGGGGGAGCCGGGAAAGGGCCCGATGAAGTACTGATTGATGGAGGAGTCCCATTGAGGATGTATGTCATAGCTGGAGAGCGAGGATGCCGACCGCTGCATAGCTTGCGTCGTTTGACTGTGGAAGCCATTGTTTGCTGCTTTCCATGATGAGGAGGTAGACGAGGAAGATGGGGAGAGATCGCTTCTGTAATTCTGAGAGTTGCTAGACGACGCCGGCGGCGGCGGCGGCGGCGGACTATCAGAGTAGCTGCTCAGCGAACGAGGCACCGTCGTAGCCCCACCATACATGGGGTTATTGAAGCTCTGGGAGGCGCCGCCCAACATCGTGGGGTACATTCCGGGTACATTCGGGTTGTAATCATTGGACGGTTGCAAGGGAGTGTTTCTTATAGAGACCGATGACGGGGTTTCCTTGATGATGTTAGTCAAAATTGCGTATTCTGAATTTGCAGCTGCCGAGGAGAACCTTGAGCGTCTTTTCAGTGGGGGTGGAGCTCCAGTGCCCCCGCCCAGAGTTGTACCACCGCCGTTGCTGTTTGCGGTTACTTCGAATTCATCCATCAAGTACTTCTTTTTCTTTCGGGGAGCATCCACGCATGTGGCCAGTAAGCCCTTGCGAATACACCTGGTGCATGGACGGTTGTCGTCACATGTCATGTGCGACTTGTGGCAGTGAACACACGCCCTTTGAGCCTTCTTGGGCTTGCTTCTTTGCTGAATTGTGGGGGATTCCGTTAGTACGAGAGATACAAAAAAAAAATGAATAAAAGGGAGGGCTTACCTTCTTATTGGGTTCCGGAGAGGGCATTGTTTTTGGGCAGAGTCATCGAATGGGCGGGCAGAATGTCCTATGACAAGAGCTTGAATTGGTGCTTGCAAGAGTTACATCTTCATCGTTAGCCATTGCTGTAACACTTTCAAACAGAAACAAAAAAACTCCCCTGTCTTGGCACCGCACGTGATACGGTCAATGGGACCCAAAATGTTGCCAACAGCGTCTGGACGGAGGTTCAAGTGGAGGGCAGGAGCACATGGCAAGGGTTGGTAGGAGTATGAAGGCGGTTTGCCTGATAGCTCCATCTCGATAGACGGACTGGGCTTTCCCCCCGGTAGGAAACCCTGGGAGGGCGGTACCAGGGGAGCGGTAACGAAGATCCTGCTGTTTTTTTTCCCACTCGCCGCCACACGTTACAAAGAAATTGAAATTGAAATTGAAATTGAAATTGAAAGAGACTGCGAACGTCTTTCAATGGTATTTGCCAAGCTACGCTTTCCAACAGATCTCATACCATCAAGAACCATTCCCATCCGGATCAAAACAGAATATCCACGAATACTACTAAACAGAGACTTCTGTCATTCATCGGCTTCCACTTTTTAGCTTGCTATTTATACACACACATTGTTGTTTCTTTTGGGACGCTATCTTAATTCTCTCCCCCTTACTACTACTTTATTGCTCGTTCAACATTTAATATAAATATTATTCCACCTGCCACGGAAGTTTTGCCCCACCCCTTTTTATCCTGGAAGTTCTATTCATGTCAATTCTTTCAAGAACACCACTTCTCAAAGCACCACTCTTAACACCTTTGTACACACTGCTGCTAGTTTCAACGAGACAAAAAACCACCGCTGCCAACATTAACCAGAAGATCTTACTCAGGAGTAGCAAGAGAGCCGACACGAAGAAGAACAATCGTAGTAAAAGCACAATGTTCTCCAACAATTTAGTGACAATCTCCTCATCGCTTGTTGATGGGATGAAAAAACACGGGATTTTCCCCGATGTCTTGCCACCGTTCACGCCCCAAGGGATCCTCACCATCAGCTACGGCAAGGGAGGAGACGTTTTGTTGGGAAACAGATTGAAGGTGTCGGAAACCCAGGAGTTGCCCGAGGTGCAGTTCACGTTGAACGCCGGCGATAACCAAGCAGTGAGCACTTTTCAAGCGCAAGACTACTTTACCTTGGTGTTGACGGACCCGGATGCCCCCTCAAAAACGGACAAGAAGTGGTCAGAGTACTGCCATTACATCAAGACAAACATCAAGCTCAGAGATGACGATGTTGCAGGCGCGGCTGGTGAGACTGGGGGAGAGGACTTTTTGAGTGCCCAATTGAGCTTGAAAAACGGCCCAGACTACATGAGCTACGAAGGCCCGGGCCCGCCAGAAAAGACTGGGAAGCACCGGTATTGCTTTCTCTTGTTTAGACAAAAGAAGGGCGAGATCAACCCTCCTCCATTGAAAGGACGTCCCAACTGGGGATACGGCAAGCCGGCAACCGGGGTTGCCGAGTGGATGAAACCGCTTGATCTTGAGCCGGTTGCAGCAAACTTCTTCTATGCCCAAAACGAGGTGCAATAAGCTGCCAAGGTAGAAGATTGGAAGTGTAAATAACTAGCAAAGTCCATACATACAATTATTGATACAGGGTAAGGTTTAAAAACACTTTCCTCATTGAGGATGATTGTAAACAAGCGAAGAAAAACAACAAAAAAGCGAGAATTTTTAATAAAAATGCAATTTGGCAAGAATAAAAAAACAAACAAAAACAAAAAAACAACATCGACATCAATCAACATCGATAACAGTAACCGTTAACACGCAATAATGGTATGTGATATAACCCCTATGTGCCTTGAGGATAGAATACTAACGTGCTTTTAGTCCTCCAACACAAAAACCTACAAAGACGCCTTTTCTCTTTTTGACAAGAAAGGCACCGGAAGAGTTCCTCCAGAAGCCCTTGGGGATCTCTTAAGAGCAGTTGGCCAAAACCCAACATTGTCGGAGATTGCCGAGTTGGAGCACCAAATCCCAGGCCAGTTGGACTTCGACACATATGTCAAGATTGTGAATAGACCCGACGGGTTCAAGCCTTTGGGCGACCCAGAAGACTATGTTCGTGGGTTCCAAGTGTTTGACAAGAACTTGACAGGGTTCATTGGCGTTGGGGAGTTGAGATACATTTTGACCTCCATTGGCGAGAAGTTGAGCGACTCCGAGGTTGACGAGTTGTTGAAAGGGGTGAACGTCACCAAGGATGGCAATGTTGATTACGTTGAGTTTGTCAAGTCCATCTTGGCCCAGTGAATAAGCTTTGTACAAGCTATCTTTTTTTTTTTACTTACCCTTGTTCTGCGGATTTATATGTGACACAATTTGATATCTTAAACTAAGTAACTTCGTAAAAAGCTTTTTTTTTTTTCATGATGTCTCCTCCACCTCTTCACCATCAACTAGCTTCTTTGGGGTGATCAAGATCTTGACATGGTTGTCCTTGTTTGCAACTAGCTCGTCAAAGCCGCCTGCCACCGCGTCTTCCAACATCACCTTCTTTGTAATGAGTTTTTTGCAGTTTTCCAAGCTGATTTTCTTGGAGGCCATTGCATCAATCACCCCTGCAAAGTCCTCAATGGTGTAGCACATTGACCCTGTGATGGACTTCTCCCCCGATGTGAAATCCATTGGATAGAAATCCATTGGCTTTTGTGGCCAGATTGCCAAGTTGATCAACTTGCCTCTTGGCTTGAGACACTCCAACCCGGTGTGAAACGTGATGGGGAATCCAGAGCAGTCAAACGCATAATCAAATCCTTTGCCGTCTGGCAGCAACTTGCGCAAGTTTGCAACGGCGTCCTCGCCTTCTGGCACGTCCTTTGGGTTGAACACCGCGTTGACACCCAATTGCTGCGCCTGCGTTCTGCGAATGGTGGCAGGCTCGGAACAGACAATGAACGAGGCCTCGAACGCCTGGGCCGCCAAGATGCACCCGATCCCAATAGACCCGCAGCCGACAACTAAAACACTGGATCCCTTGGTGAAGCCGCACGTGCGGAACGCATGGTAGCTCACCGCCAAGGGCTGCACCAACGCGGCACAGTCCAAGGGGATCCAATCAGGGACCTTCACCAAGTGGTGCTTGGACACCACCACGTACTCCGCAAGCCCGCCGTTATCGCACCCGAGCCCGACAATGCCCATGTTATCGCAAAGGTTGGTGAGCCCGTCCTCGCAGGCTTGACATTTCATGTGCGCGTGGTTTTCAGAAACGTTGATCACCGACTCGGGCCATCTTCGTTTGTCCTCGCAGTAGCACGTTGGCTCCGCAACAACCTTGTCGCCCACTTTGAACTCGCCGTCCTTGTCCGCAGCATCGCCAACCTCGACAATCTCCCCTGAGAACTCGTGGCCCATAATCTGGGGCAAGCGTTTCCCGGAAAGCGGATGCCCGTCTTCGTCATCCACCTTGTTGAAGAAATCAGTGCCCTTCACATACGACAAAAGATCGGTGCCGCAAATCCCACAGTAGCTCACCTTGATGAGGACCTCGTCCGGGTGGGCAATCTTGGGCATTGGAATGGAATCAGAAAACTTCAACAGCTTGGGGCCTGTATAAAGGACCCCTCTCATAGTGGCGCCCCTGCTTGCAGACATTGATGTTGTTGAGTAGAAGTTCAAAATGGGGGCCTTTCTTTCGATAAGTAAGGAAGTAGCAAACTTAGGAAGGGGGCGAAGAAACAGACTCGAGAAGAACGGCAACAACGTGGGAAATGCTTCGATATATATATATATATAGTTATAGTAGTACACACTTTTACAGCGACGTTATCAGTTTTCCCTTTTCTGTCGCAATGAGCTCAGCAATTTTTTTTTCACAGCAACCCGTAGAAACGAAAACCATATCTTTTCATCTTTTTAAGGTTCCGCTGTCTCTACGCAGTGTATCAGATATAAAATCAGATTATTACCGGCCACAATGCATGTGTGTGGATAGCTCAGCCGGTCTCACGGGAGTTGGATCAAGGGTAATCTGCTAACTCGGACATTTTTTTTTTTTCAACCCACATTTCATTTATCCATATAGGTACTACTATAACTATGGACAGATAAAACAGCCATTATGAATGAAAAAACATGCTTTCAAGGAATATACAAGGGTGTCTTACCAGTGTAAGACTAAAAGTCAAGTAAATGAATAAAATAGAAGAAGGGCACGGCGAGTAATCATTCTAATCAGTGGTTTCGATATCAGCGTCACTCAATCCGTTGTTGATGATACTTCTCAAGTTTGAAGGTGGTCTGATGGCAATCATTTGCACCAACATGTCGTAAATGTGATCCTGGAGCGATTTTTGATAAACCTCCAAAATGTCAGTGGGGTTGGGGTACACACACAAGGCCTTGTAGAAGCAGAAAGCAGCATCAAACTCCTTGCCCGGAACCGCACTCAACTGCTCACCGTCGCCAACCAGCTTCATGAAAAACTGCTGCGAATCAGTGCTGTCCGTGACTTTTGGAAGTGGGCTGGCCAACAAGGCGGCGCTCAAGCGGGTCTTCAACACCTGGAGCTGGTCAGCTTGCTGCTTCTTCTTCATGGCCTGGGCTTTCTTCTCATATTGTTTTTCGGATTTCTTCAACTTTTGACGAAACTGCTTGGAGTGATGACGCTGGTAGTCAAAGTAGATCGCGTATGCAAGCGCAGTGGCCGCTAAGACCCCAAATGTCATACTTGTCTTTGCCATTTTCTTGGGTGAATCTGTATCTGCCGTTGTATGGTTCTATTCACAAGAGTCAATTGTATAGCGTAAATGAACCAAGCTAAACCAAGCTGTGCAAATTGTTGACACAATCCTACAAAAATGCTTTGCTAACAATAAAATTGTGAAAATTTTTAAAAAACTTTCCGTTCTATGCGCACACGTGATGTTCTGCCCTCCCATTCTTCCCACCAGAAAATTTTCGGAAATTATCAGATGAGGTGAAGAGAAGAAGAGTGAAACGTCAACTAAAGAAATGTCCACAAGCACAGACTACATCAGTATAATATGCGAGGACCCCACACAAGTGGTCTCCCGCGGGCTTGAGGACTTTCTCAGTGCGTCCAACAACTTGTCCTCGGCTGTCAAGACAGTACTAGATCCTGTGATAACTTTGGCCCAGGACAAGAAGAGCGTGTTGGATCAGATATATACTGATGGCTTGGACTCCAACCAGGTGTGGGAGCAGTCAAAGCTAGTCATAGAAAATAACGTGGACAACATGATGTTCAATGTGATTCCAAGCATGAAGACCAACGGTGAAGATGAGAGCGATGGTGAAGATGAGAGCGATGGTGAAGATGAGAGCGATGGTGAAGATGAGAGCGATGGTGAAGATGAGAGCGATGGTGAAGATGAGAGCGATGGTTATAGCTCTGGCGAAGAAGCTGAGCAGGAGCAGGAGCAGGAATCAGACAATGAAATCACGGGCAAAGCTTCGGAAGAAGTGGAGGAAGAAGAAAAAGAAGATGAAGAGGAAGAGGAAGAGTCTAGAGACAAGTTCGGATTGGACGATGAAATATTCTCTCTCAAGGACTACCAGAAACAGGTCTTGAGTCTCGAGAAAGACGAAGGCAGATTGGAAAACGATGAGGAGGAAATAGACTATTTTGGAAACATCCCTGAGACCTCTGACGAGGAGGAGGGTGAAAACTACAATGACTTTTTCGACAAGCCAAAGAATGCAAAACCAACAGCTTCTGCCGAGAACGGGTACGGATTGAATGACGGGTTTTTTGACTTGAAGAGCTTCCAGAAACAAGTGCTAGCAATCGAGGACAAGAACGACAACTTGGATGAAGATGACGAGGAAATCGACTATTTTGGAGAAATCTCCGATGGCTCGGACGAGGAAGCAGAATACTACGACGATTATTTCGAGAAACCACAATTCGGCAAGAAGGAGAAGACAAAGGAAAGTAAAAAGGGCAAGAAGGACAGAAATGAGGAGTCGGAATCAGAAGAGGAAGACCTTGCAGACGAAGATTACGAAACCGCTATGGCCAGCACCATGCACGATCTTTTCGATGAGCAAGAGGAAACCAAACCAAAAAAGGAGCAAAAGCTCTCTAAATTTGAAAAACAGCAATTACAAATTCAAAAACAAATTGAAGATTTGGAGCGAGAAGCCGTTGCAGAGAAAAAATGGACTTTGAAAGGTGAAGCATCAGCGAAAAGCAGACCTAGAGATGCGTTGCTTGATGAAGAATTGGAATTCGACAGAACTGCAAAACCAGTGCCCGTGATAACCGCTGAAGTTACAGAATCCATCGAGGAGTTGATCAGAAGAAGAATAAAAAACTACGAGTTTGACGACTTGCCAAGAAGGCTTCTCTCAGACGTGAACACAGACCGCTTCAAGAACCAGCCTTCTTTTGATATAGAAGAAGTCGGAAAGAAGTCCCAGAAATCTTTAGCAGACTTGTATGAGGACGAACACTACAAGGGCATCACTGAGGACTCTGTGAAGAATGAGGAGCTTCTGAAGAAACACGAGGAAATCATCCAGCTATACCAACAGATTGCATACAAGCTCGACGCATTATGTTCTGCTCACCACATTCCGAAACCACACACCAAGGGGTTGGAGATCAAGGTCAATACATCAACAATCACCATGGAGGATGCACAGCCGCTTGCTATGAGTGCAGAGTCAACGTTGGCTCCACAGGAGATCTACAAGACGAAAACTGGGGTTGAGAAGGAGTCGAACGAAGTCTTGCTTGGCAACGGGATGATGTTGAACAAGGACGAACTCTCAAAAGAAGAGAAGAAGAACCTTAGAAGTAAGTTGAAAAGAAAGCATGCCAAACAGGATGGCGAAAGGGCCAAAAAGGCTAGAAAGTCGAAAAAAGCTCAGGAGTCAGAAGTGTTGGATACTTTGAAGAAGGCAAACAACCTTCAAGTCATAAGTAACAAGGGCACAAAGACTGACTTGCAAGGGAATGTCATCAAGCCAGGATCAAAGTCGAAAAGCGTTTCTTTCAAGCTATAATTTCGTTTGTGACTTTATAATTGTGCTATGCACGAGTGCGCTTAAAATATGGCTTTTTTTAAAGTGATTTTTCTTTTGTAATTTTTTGAGAGAGATGATGAGGTTGAAGAACTAACCACAAAGCATCAGGAGAAATGGTAAGTGGTAAACGCTAAGCTGTATGTTTTGAAGAACCACGACTAACCGTATAGGCCGCTGTTACCAAAAAAACCAGCAACAAGCTTCGATCAAAATCCGTGAGAAGGGCTCCTGCGGTGGGGTCAGGCCCAGGACTCAATTTGCCAAAGAAGCTAGAACACAAGCTCGCAAAATCCCTTCTGTTTGCAGAAAAAGTTCAAGCAAAGTATAGTGGCAAAGCAAGCGAACAAGAGCAAGACTCACAGCAGCTGGGAAGACTGGTCCTCAACACCGAAGATCCAAAATATAAGGATTTCTCGAACATCAGTAAAAGCGCCATAAGGAGAAGAAAAAGAAAGATGAACCAGTCTTTGAAGCCAAAAATGAGCGACTTGTTGGAAACTTTGAATGACATTGAACAGCCAACATCCGAATCCACTTCGGTCTCGGTGAACAAGCCCAAGAATAATCATGCACCAAATGTTCGTAAAGCCAAGGGCAAAAAGTTTGTTGAGAAGGTGGAAACAAAGAACTTCAAGGGCAACTTGTTCAACAACGAGTTCCAAGAGAAACCGTTCTTGACTTTGAGGGAGAAAATAGCCCAGAACTTGAACTATATAGGATGACTTGGTGAATGAACCGTACTGCTCCTTCTCATGTAAAACTGCCACCAGGGCTGCAAGGCAAATAAACAATATCCTGAAAAAAAAAAAAAATTATCAAATAAAAAAAAAAAAAAAGGTTGACGAACCTTCCTTCTGGCGAGAGAAACGTACGATAACTTATAGACCCAATGGCCGAGGAATTCGTGAACTACAAAGTGGAGCTCACCCTCCACGACTCGTCGAAAATTCAAGGTTACGTCAAAGGAATAAAGGATAAAGAGCTAACGATTTCTGAAGGTATGCATCTATCAAATGTCTTTGGTATCCCCTTAAAAAGTGAACAACGTTGTTACTAACCTTCAACAGCTGACTTCGTCAACACTGGAAAGAAATTGGATGAGTTTTCAATCTCTGGGGAGCTGATCAACGATTTGTCTGTGATTGACATCCCCAAAGAGGCTTTATTACGCAAAAAGAAAGACAAAGATAGCAAAAAACAACAGAAACAACAACAACAACAACAACAACAACAGCAGCAACAGCAGCAGCAGCAGCAGCTACAACAGCAACAGCAGCAGCAGCAGCAACAGCCTTTGCAAAATCCAAGTCCTGAAGGTGTTTATGATGGAAACAATCATGCCAGTATGACTCCAAAACCAGCCCTCATGGATGATGCCATTATCTTTGCACAGGCTTCGAAGAGCTCTTCCAGCTCGCCAAAGGTGTCGAAGAAGAAACTCAATAAAGTCAACAAACAGGGCAAAATGCAACAACAGTACAACAACAAGTTTACAGAGGAGACGTGGTCCGACGATGTTTCGCAAATCAAGAAATCTCAGGACTTTGACTTTGCTACTAACTTGGCCCTCTTTGATAAAGCCACCGTTTTTGAGGACTTGAGAAGTAAAGATAAGATAAGCTACGGCGACCGTTTAGCGGGTCACAACAAGATCGAGAGCCCTATACCAAAAATCAACTATGATAACACGGAAATGGTTTTGCAGGATAAGGAAGATCGATGGGACCATGGAAACAGCAACTCAAGTACCCCACCATTTCTTCCTGTTGAGCCGTCACAAAATGCAAATGGCAGCAAAACAAAATTGCTCAATTTCAACGAAAGCAAAAAACCACAGAATGTTTCCACTGGCAGTTTGGTTTCCAGACCTCCGTTGTTATCTCCAATGTTGGGAGGTGAGAATAACTTGAAGTTTTCCTTGAATTGGAGTGGCACCACCCTTTCTCTTTGTTCACCAGTGCAATTGCTTGAGATTGAGCGTTTGACACTTGAAAACTTTTCGTTGAATAATGCAATGCTCGCTGAAAATGCCTCATTTGGTATCACTAGCTTGGTGGTGAAAATGTTGGGTGGCAGTGGAAGGTTGCTGAACAATCACAACAAACCACCGTTGGTGGTTATATTAGTGGGCAACAACCGTGCTGGCGCAAGGGCTTTGGCCGCAGGAAGACAGTTGACAAACAGAGGATTCAGAGTGGTGGCTTTGCTCTTAAATAACGATTTAAATCCAAACATTAGTGAGCTGAGCGGCAAGACTGGGAACTCTGTGGGGAATGGCAACAACATAAGCCTCAAATCAGAAGACAACAACAGCGATATATTTTACGATGCCAAAGAAGAATTGGATCTCCAAGTGTTGGACCAGTTGAAGTTGTTTGTGACATGTGGTGGTAAAGCGTTCCATGATTTGAATGCGATGAAACAGTTTATCACCTCTTTGGATTCTCCTTTGGAGTTGACAATCGATGCATTGCAGGGGTGCTACACGAATTTGTCGGATTACTGGGGCGATGAGCTCAAAAGATGCTTGGAGGTGATTGCCTGGGCCAACGGCACAAGAGCCAGTATCATGTCCATTGACATATCTAGTGGGTTGGATGGTGGGTCTGGGCAGTACTCTTTGAGCACGGAGGACATAGCTTCACTTCTGCACGAGCTCAACACCGACGCGTCAACGTTGACAATACCGGAGGAGTTCCGGATCAGATCAAACGTGATTGTTTCTTTAGGATTGCCGGTGATTGGGCTATTACATGCGTACTACTTGGGGATTGTGGAAGTTGGCGACTGGGACCATTATATTGTGGACTTGGGCATTCCTCGAAACGTATTTACCTTGAAAGGATCGTTGAGGAAATTCCACAAACAATACTTTGGCGGCGAATGGCTCGCAGAAATGAAGGTTACGGATGGGAGTAGCAAAAAGACATGAAACTTTTATTAGAACTACATTTTCTTTCAATGGCATCCATTTTAACAATTTTGAATTACCACTAGTTTGTACTCCTCATGATTCTGTAACAAAAGATGATAGCGGCTGCTCATTTTAAACCCTTACGTTTTTTGTCTTACTTCTGTGACACTAATTTTCCTTTGGTATTAAATACTTTTTTTGTGGAAAGCATGGCTTTTTTGGGCAATATATGGAAAAAAAAAGTACAGCGAAACATAACAATTCCAATCTCTCAGCCAACGACTGGGCAGGGAAAGTATTTACGAAGCCATCGAAATATCAAGAGTTTTAAGATGACGGATCGATTGTTTGAGTAAATGTGAAAACAAGAATCTGGAACGAGAGAACCTAAGTGTGCAGAGAAAGCTAATAAGATTGTATTTTAGGTTTGCGTTTCGTTGGGGTTGGCGTGACTTTTAGCAGGTTTCATGTTGATTAACCAGTGCATGAACAGCAGTGAATAAATAGTTCGTCGCATCACAACCCGATTGATGAGACGCCTAGAAAACCCTTACAATGAGCAGCTAGGCTTGTTCTAGTGTCTGCATTTTTGATTCTGCTTTATATATATATATCTTTGGTGTCGCCCAGAAACTTGTTTCATTTTCTCTTTTCTTTTTCAGATCAGATCATAGATCACTATCAAAAGATGAATGGCACAATGCACCACGATGACGGCTACTATGACAGACAGCACCACATGAATGACTACAGCCCCCACCACCAACAGTATTATCAGCAGCAGCAGCAGCAGCCACAGCCGTTCAAATCTCAGCTAAAACACGATTACTATCACCAACCCCAGCCACATACCAATGGTAAACATTTCCCACAAAAGTCTGCAATGAAAACCTTGCCAATGCACTTGCAACTCGTGGAAAGAAGCGAGTTCATGAAGAAGCTCGACACAAATGAGAGCTCTTCAAGTCTTGCGAGTCTTTCCTCATTATCGGCACCTTCTAGCAACTCGAGCTGTGACAGCAATGATTACTTCCTGACGCCGAGTTCTCTTGCAACACCACCTCCACCACCTCCACCGCCACCTCCAGCCGACGAGAACGACAGTGCCCCAGGCGATTTAGGCAAACATAGATACTCCACTTACTACGAAAGATCGCCATTTTTCAAGAACCCATTCTCACCAAACAACAAGAAAGCCCAGAAGCTTGACTACATCACGTCAATGATCTCGCCGGATTCCACCAAGTTTGTGCTCTTACACGTGGACAAGTTTTTGGTCTACGGTATCAACAAGGACGAGCCCAGTCTTTTGTGCTGTGGTAAAATCAACGGCGACCACGGCCCAAACTTTGACTCTTTACAAAAGACCACCCAAAACGTGACCACTTCGAAGTCGGTCAAGTACAAGTGCTGTGCCTTGAACGAGCGGTTGCTTGTGCTAGTGTGCACCGACGGGTCCTTGAGGGTCCATGACACCTTGGACACTGGGAAGTTGATCTACCAGTACGAAGCAGGATTGCAGATAGAATCCGTGGACATCTCTCCCAAGAACAACTTGATCGCTTGTGGCCTCCAAGGCAGAAACAAGCAAACGAGGGGGAGTATCATGTTGTTGATCACCCTTGAGATTAGACAGCGGGGCAAAATGGCAGACGGGCTCACCCCCGAGATCCTTGCGAAGTTGAGCGAGCTCCAGTTGGACGTTGGCCTCACTTCGTCAAGTGCTGCTACTACGTTGCCCTTTTCACCCTTCTCGGAAGCTACTTCTCCATTCCACTCTCCACAAACTTCCTCACCGTTTGCACCACCACCTCAAAAGACATTTTTACGGAAGATTGGCTCAAAAGGTTCGTTGAAATCGCAGAAAAAGCTTCAGGATGGTCAGCAACAGCAGCAGCAGCAGCATTCACAACAAAAGGGCCATGCCAATTCCTCATCAACAACATCTTCTGCGCCAGTGATTAGCGGGCCAGTTCTCGATTTGAACTTGGGCAGATGCGACACAAAATTAATCACTTTACCTTACAAGGGCATTGTTGACAATGTCAAGTTTTCTTCCAACGGGGACAGATTAGTGTTCTCCACGTACAAGACCGAATCCAAGTTTGTGATCTTTGATGTCACTGACCCATCCAACATCAAGCTCATTATGAAGTCATCGAGAACTCCTGACACAAGCGATGAAAGCGAGGGTATCACCGATTTCGAAATGTTTGGCGAAGATGATGGCTTGATGGTGATTGCATCCAACAGCCCTCGTGCTCCGCCAATGATATTGAACACCAACATCAGCGGTACAACTTTCGATAAGGACACCCGTCCAATGCAGCCTTCAAAGCTCTTGAGATTGAGCAGCATTGGCAGTAAAGTCCACAAGTGCTGCATCAACTCCACCAACGATTTGGCCGCATTCTTGACTACAGATGGCAGAATCTGGCTTGCGCACTTGGGCGACAATGCGTCGAAACTTTTGAAGTTGGAGGTCATTGACAAAGTCTCCAGTGCCAAAAACTACAAAAGCACTGCCAGCATGAGATTCTCCAAAGACGGTACCAAAATGTACATTGTTGACTTGAGAGGAGTGATGTTTGTGCAGGATTTCCGAAGTATTTTGAAACCTACAAGAAGACACCATTGAACAGCGACTTTAGCCCTTCCTTCACTCTCATTCAATTCTTTTCAATTCGCCTGATTGCAATTAAAATCACTTTTCATTTATTTCCTAGATTCGTTGAATCACACCATCATATTCTTTGCTTGGCTGTTACAATTTTTTTATTTACACTCTCATCTGCTTTAATTTTGCTTTGCTTCTTTCTTATTTTCACCTTGCACCAGTTTTTGTTTCATTTGAATTTAGTTTAATCATCTATCATGTTAAATGTAAAGTGGTGCGATATCCCATTAGACTGACTGACCACGCGGTATATTTGCTTTTAGTGTATGTTTTTGAGAATAGTCGGGGAATTTTTTTTCTTCTTACTAGAGAAACGTCTGTGATACTTTCTAGGTACAGCTGTATAGTTGCGCTAACCCGTCATGAGAGAGGAACGCTCAATGCTATTTAATTAGCCGACAGTATACAACATCTTTCCAGAATTACAGACGCAAGCTTACATGCTCATATAACTATAGCTTTCGATATATTACCAGGTGTGGCAAACACAAGTTCTATCTATAATCAGAAGAAGACTTAGTTGATTTTCAACAATTCAACATCGAAAATCAAAGTAGCGTTTTCAGGAATCAAACCTGGGAAACCTCTTGAGCCGTAAGCCAATGGACCTGGAATTGTCAACTTGGCTTTTTCTCCAAGAGACAATTGTGGGATACCTTGGTCCCAGCCCTGGATAACTTGGCCAACACCAATGACAGTTTCAAATGGCTTGCCACGAGAAACAGAGGAGTCGAACTCCTTACCGTTGGTCAAGGTCCCGGTGTAATGGATGGTGACCAAGTCACCTCTTTTTGGGAAGGTTTTGCCATCACCTGGGGAGATTCTTTCGATTTTCAACTCAGACATTGTAGTGTATATCAGCTGTTGAGTGGTTGTTAGAGTTGTATTAAATTGTTGCAAGGAAAGGTTGTGGTGGGGCTTGCTGCCTCCGAAGATTTTTTTTTTGTTGGATGATGTTGCATTTTTCCCTGAGGATATGAGCACTGATGAGATAACCCCCATGGCAAAAAATTTTCAGAGCTCTGCATCGTATTATATGTATGTATCTATGGTGCAGAGCACAACGGTGATTACAAAAGAAGACAATGACAGAAACAGAAAAGGTTGTCACTGCGGGCAAAGAGGCTGTTGAAGCCAGGGCTGAGAACGAATCGAATGACGTGAAAGAGGAGAAGATCGAAGAGACAAGCGAGAAGGCAGAGGACAAGACCGAGAATGACAAAAGAATTAGAGATGAGGACGAAGGTGATGACAACGACAAATCAAGAAAGAAGCAGAAAGAAGCACCTCCAGCTTACAGGGAGCGGGAATACGTGCCCCGTCCTAAACTTTTCGACAAAGACGGTAATGAGATTCCCAACGAGCCTCGAAAGCCCAAGAAAAAAGTTGCAGTGATGATTGGGTACTGCGGAACAGGGTACCACGGCATGCAATTGAATCCGCCACAGAAGACAATCGAAGGCGAGCTTTTCGAAGCGTTCGCGAAAGCAGAAGCGGTCTCCAAGTTCAACTCCACCGATTTGAAGAAGAACGGGTTCATGAGAGCTGCAAGAACCGATAAGGGCGTCCATGCTGCAGGGAACGTGATCTCCATGAAGTTGATTATCGAGGACCCAGACATCGTTGAGAAGATCAACTCTCACTTGCCTGAGCAGATCAGAGTCTGGGGAATGGAAAGAACAAATAAGCACTTCGACTGCAGAAAAATGTGCAGTTCTCGGATATACGAGTACTTGTTGCCTACTTACTCTTTGCTTCCTCCAAGACCAACCTCGGTCTTGGGGATGAAAATCAAGGAGTACGATGAAAAGTTCCCAGGAATCACCGGAAAAGACCCCGAGGGCGACAATTGGTGGGAAGACGTGTACAATCAAATGGAAGAGCAAGGCATATCAAGAGAGGACTTGTTGAAGTCGCAGGAGTTGATCAAGGAGTCTTCCAATGAAAGTCTTTCCGATGAAAACTACCAGTTTGTGAAACGCATCAAGCAGATTGAGAATCAAATTAGAAGATCCTACAGAATCTCGGACCAAAGACTCGAGACTTTCCGCGAAGCAATGCTGAAGTATGTGGGCCATCATAATTTTCACAACTATACGGTGGGTAAACATTTCAACGACAATAGTGCTCAACGATACATGCTTTCCACTAAAGTATCGGACCCATTTGTTATTGAAAACACCGAGTGGGTTTCCATCAAGATTCATGGCCAATCGTTTATGTTGCACCAAATCCGGAAAATGATTGGAATGGCCTCGTTAGTAGTGAGAGCCAGGTGCCCATTATCCCGGATCAGCGAAGCCTTCAGTAAAACCAGAATAAACGTTCCAAAAGCACCAGCTCTCGGGCTTTTGTTGGAGTGCCCCGTTTATGATGGGTTCAACCAAAGATTAGAGAAATTTGGTTATAATCCAGTGACTTTTACAAAATTCGAGGACAAGATGCTCGAGTTTAAGAAGAAATTCATCTACGATAAAATATACGCTGAAGAAGTCAAGGAGAACACATTCCATGGGTTCTATGGCTTCATCGATAACTTCAATGGCGAACCAATCTTCGACTTCTTGACCGCAAAGGGCATAACCGAAAGCACAAAGCCGATCAAGGAGCTTGTTTTGCCCTCCGATAAGAACATCATCGAATAGAAACATAGACCTTTCACATTCTTTATTCATTACAGGGAGATAGATAATTGGGTTTGAATTTCCATTTTATTTTGAATCAGTTATATTGCATATAACGGCTTGTAGAACTAAACTTCATATTACCCTTGATAACCTTCTCCACAGCTGCCAAGAAATCTTTTTCGTAAGCAACCTTTCTTCTGGCTCTAATGGCAAACATTCCAGCTTCAGTGCACACAGATCTCAATTCAGCTCCTGTGGCGTTAGGACACAATCTGGCAATCAATTCCCATCTGATGTTTCTTTCAACAGACATTGATTTGGTGTGAATCTTGAAAATATTGGTTCTGCCTTCCAAGTCTGGCAAACTGAACTCCACTTTTCTATCAATTCTACCAGGTCTCAATAATGCAGGATCCAAGGTGTTTGGTCTATTTGTTGCAAACATCACTTTGATGTTACCTCTGGAATCAAACCCATCCAATTGGGTAATGAGTTCCAACATGGTTCTTTGAACTTCATTGTCACCTCCAGCACCATCATCGAATCTTGCACCACCTATGGCATCAACCTCATCAAAGAATATAATACAAGCTTTCTTTGTTCTTGCCATTTCAAACAATTCTCTAATCATTCTGGCACCTTCACCAACATATTTCTGCACCAACTCAGAACCAATGACTCTGATAAAAGTGGCATCAGTTCTATTGGCAACTGCTCTGGCACACAAAGTCTTACCAGTACCTGGTGGCCCGTACAACAATATCCCCTTTGGTGGGTCAATACCCAAAGTCACAAATCTTTCTGGTGATAATAATGGAAGTTCCACAACTTCTCTCAATTTTTCAATTTGTTCTTTACAACCACCCACATCGCTGTATGTAACATCAGGCTTCTCTTCAACGGTCATCATTGTGACACTTGGGTCTATTTTCGGTGGCAAAGGTAGCTGGATGTCGTATTTCATTCTATCCACTCCAACTCTCATACCTTCCTCGATATCAGTTGGCGACACTTTCTGGCCCAACCCAACCACAAACTTAGCAATCTGCTTAACGTTAATCACATATTTCATTTTTGAACCAGTATCTCTTGCGGATCCGGTGGAATTGGAGCCCAACAAGTTATAAAGTGACCCACTTGCAGCATTGACACCGCCAGCGCCAGCAGCGCCAGCTTCACCAGCAGCTTCAGATCCTCCCACGATAATCTTGGTACATCTTGCCACCTGCAATGGAGGCTCTTCATTCATTCTTTGTTTGTCAGCCATCACATCCCACAAATGCTGAGGAGCCAAGCCCGTGTCACTTTCCTTGATACCGATTTTGTCCTTGGTTTTTTGCTCAACATCTTTGATATCGTTTTCAATCTTCTTGATATCATCCGAGTATGGAGCTGCCCCATAAGCTTTCAAGACTTGAATGTCGCCCTCACTCAATGGCTTGATTTTTTCCTCCGCCTTTTCATTGTCTTCCTCAACAGGCGCTTGATATTTCTCCCAATCAGATCTAGGCGGCATTCTTTCTATAAATTGGTGTGCTTATAAGTAATCGTTGCACTCTTGAAGTTTGAGTTTACCGTTTGCCTCCCAAATTTCAATTTTTTTTCTCTCTTATTTCACGAATCACCAAGGAAAACAAAATTACCCGGATTGAGATACATTATATTAGCGTAAATAGTATACAAGAGCGATTGAGACAATCATGGTACTGTGGTGATGTATCCTACTCCCACCAGGAGATGGCCCCCAAACCATCGATATTGCAGCATGCAATTAGTCTATAAGGTGGTGGTAGGACATTTTTGCGCTTGACAGCGGGCTTTTCTTCACCATTGACGGTGGGCTTTCCATCTGCATCTACAGGCGTTGCTGCTGCTGCTGCTGTTGTTGTTGTTGATAATGATGGTGGTGGTGGTGTTGTTGTTGTTGTTGTTGTTGATGGCGCGGGCGTTATTTGCTTTTCCTCTGTTTCCTCGTCTTCATCATCATCCTCCAAGGATGGCCCTGTAGGTTTTATGTTCGTGAAAACTTCTTCTATGATTTTGACTTGTATTTTTTCATTCAAATCAAAGTAAACATCAGAGGATTCATCGTCTTCAACAGTTCTCCATACCCAAATATTTTCATCAGCTTTCCAGTAGCATGTAGGAAAAAGTAATTCTTTTGGAACGAATATCTGATCAAAGAAGTCTGTCTTCACTTGTATTCCTTCTTCAGTGGAAGCATGCACCCATCCAACAATAGTTTCCCCAACAAAGGGCTTGAACACCACCAATCGTAAGACAACCTGATAGTAAACCGAGCCATCACTGGGTCTCAATCTGCCGTCGTTGACATCTAGTAGGTCCCAAACCGTCACACCTATTCCTAAGTTAGGGATCACCTTATTCGCGTATTTGGAGTTGAGCTCTCTAATTAAGGCTTTTTTCAAATCAATATCGAAAAACTCAGGTTTGATCAGGACAAGGTCTGATATTTTTGATAGAATAAACATTGTTTGGCTTCTTGCCTCTCAGCTGAACCGAGCAAATGTGGCTTGAAGCAAATCTTTGTCTACTGTGCTGCTGCTACTTTTGCTGCTTTCAGATATGCCTCTACTTTAACTGGGAAAATTTTTTAGTATTGTTTGCAGGCGAGGCCTCACCAGAAAGAGTTACTAGAAGCACTCCAAAATAATGTACAGGAAAGTACCAATTACGCTAAATGAACAAAGAAGCTGAGCAACAGTAACGATGGCAGGGTACGATAGGTTGGGAAGGCATCAGAGGCAGAGTTTTGGCTCGGGGACATGATGAAAAGAAAGGGAAGAAGCACTTTGGTGCACATCCGCAAATGTGACCAATTCACGGTAGCAATGAGAAAAAAATCAAAGAATTGGAAAACAGAAGAAAAAACGAAAATCAAGCAAAGAGCAAAAAATGTCACACTAAAGTAACAAGATTTCAATTCTGCGGATAACAGAGGTCATCCTTGGCAAGTACCACGAACTTGTTCTGTAATTGAAAATCATATTTGGCTTCCCTTTCGCTTCTTTTTCAAATAATTGTTTCCATAAGCAGATAACCCAGTCAAAAGAAACAGAAGAGTAGATTTTGAAAGTTACTCTCGTCTTTTATCGCTTACATAATGTCCGATTCAGCGGCTACAAGCGCCAAACCTACAACACCCACGCATGGCGATGATGACGTTTTGGTAGTCAATGGCCATCACATTCCTGCGTACAATCTGCCCCATGATCCAGAAGACCTTCCCCCTTCATATGACGAGGCCATCAAGTCGGAGGACTCAACATTGCAACTGAACCTCACACGACGTCAGGATGCACATCTCCATCGGGCACGCCACTCAGCAGCACATCCAGTGTCTTCTTCTCCAACATCCTCGCCGAACCCTGCTCGTCCAGAACGACCAGCACGACCAGTACAGCCGCTTCGCCCAATCAGCACCGTTCCTGTGATACAGCACTCCAGCCCCAGACCACCCACGTCGGGCACCTATCCGGGCCGTGCTTCTGCATCTTACGTTACTAGACGTAACGCCAATCCTGCCTACGTGCAACAGCAGCAGCCCGGTCTGAGACCAACTGTCAACACTCCCTGGGTTTATCCGTCATATTATAGATGCTACAAATGTAACAACACCGGCATCAAACACAAGAACGGCTTGCAGTGCATGGATTGCTGGAGAATGTTTGCCTCCCAAAGTCCTTATGTGAGTGTCATCACCTCGGTCAATATTCCTAGAGACCCTTCTGGTAGACCGGTGGTGTTGAGAACTGCTGATCCTCGGCTAGGTGGCCAGATATGCGGGGCTTGCCGTGGCTTGGGGAACATTGAAGTTTTGTTGTTTGAAGACCGGTGCTTCGTATGCCAAGGCTTGGGCAGAGTCAATGTACATTTACCTTAGTATAATCTCATGTCATGCAAATAGATCAACGACGGTGATTTTTCTTTTATCAAATTCCAGATCGATGTAGAAAGGACTTGCCACATGAACCAAGAGAGACGCGTTTGCGTTATTATTATTCTATTTTTCGCGTCGCTATTTTTTTTTTTTTATTCTCTTCCTTGAAAGTTGAATAATAACACAGCACACGAAAAGACTTGAATCGTTTACTTCCAGCAACAGACTACTCAGTAACAATGGGCCGCTTGATTGGGCTTGAACTACACAACTTCAAAAGTTACAGAGGAACCTGCTCAGTAGGTTTCGGAGATACCTCCAACTTCATCAGTATCATTGGCCCCAATGGTGCTGGGAAGTCAAATATGATGGATGCCATTTCCTTTGTTTTGGGTATCAGATCATCACATTTGAGATCTACCCAGTTGAAAGACTTGATCTACAGAGGTCGTATTGATGAAGAGTCTCAAAGTGGTAATGAAAGTGATAGCGAGAACGACAACTCAAAAGATCCCACAAGTGCATACGTTATGGCAATTTACCAGAAAGGCTCAGGAGAAAATATCGAGTTGAAAAGAATTATTACTAGCAGCGGTTCAAGCGAGTACAAAATCGACTCAAAGGTGGTCAGTGCATCCGAGTACTCTGCTTTTTTGAAAAATGAAAACATCTTGATCAAGGCGAGAAACTTCCTTGTTTTTCAAGGTGATGTTGAACAAGTTGCTTCGCAGTCACCAAAAGAATTGTCAAAATTGGTCGAGACAATTTCTGGGTCGATCGAGTATAAACAACAATACGAATCATTGAAAGAAGAGCTTGCCAAAGCTCAGGAGGAGGCCAAAAATTTCTTCGAAAAAAAAAGGCTCTTGAACAATGAGTTGAAACAATATAAAGAGCAAAAAGCACAATCTGATGCTTATGAAGCCAAATGCAAAGAAAAGACAACGCTCATGTTACATTTCAAATTATGGGAGCTATACAACTATTTCAGCAGAAATGAAACAATTTTCTCAGAGATCAATGAAAAGGATGCTCAGCTCAAACATATTATTTCCAAGATAAAGAAACTCAATGATGAAGTGAAAAAACTAGAAGCACAATATGCCAAAGATAACGTGAACATGTTGAAGTCTACATCTTTGATTGATAAAAAGACCAAGTCTTTGGAAAATTTCCAGAAACAACTAATGCCAGTCTCTACTAAAAGGGATCATGCGTTGAAGAAAATTGCTGATTTCGAGAGAAAAGCAAAAGAACTCTCCCATGACATTGAGTCACAAAAAGAAGTAATCAAAGAGTTGGAAACGCAAAGGAAGCAGGTTGAGCATGCATACAAAAACTTCCAGAAGCACAATGAGTCTCAAAAGCCTGAGTTTGAGTTACCAGAAGAAGCACAAAAGCAGTACGATGAGCTCAGACAAGAATTTCTCATGGAAGGAGGTGCTATTCAGGAAGGTGAGTTGAACGTACTCAAGAATGACAAGGAATTCTTGAGTGCTGAAGCAGAACGTCTTACCTTACAAAAGGACAGTTTACTCAACAAAATTGCCAGCTTCAATGAGAACTTGAACTCATACAATAATCAACTCGAGCAAAGTCAAACTAAGCTCGATGAAGCGCTTGAAGATTTGGAAATCAAGAAAAGATATCTAAATGAGAAGCGAACAAAAAAGGAAAGATTACTCACTAGAGAGTTTGAAATCAACACCGAGATCAAGGAAGTTCTTCAAAAGCTTGACGATCTCAATGCCTCTCAAAGAGAGTCCTCCAAGGAGCGCAAGCTCCGCGAAAACGTTTCAAATCTTCAAAGATTGTATCCAGGCGTCAAAGGGCTTGTTTGTGATCTTTGCAAACCAAAACAGCAAAAGTTTGACATTTCAGTAACCACAATCTTGGGAAAGTCTTTTGACGCCGTGATAGTTGATAACATGTCTGTTGCCCAAAGATGTATCAAGTATCTCAAAGATCAGAGAGCCGGTGTGGCCTCATTTATACCATTGGACTCTGTTGATTCCAAGCCTCCAAGTTCTAGTCTCCGAAACATTCACCCCAAAGCAAGACCGGTTTTGGATGTCATTGAGTACGACCCTGTCTTGGAAAGGGCCATGCAATATGCCTTTGGCGACTCTTTGGTGTGTGACGATATGAAAACGGCCAAATTCATTAGATGGGAGAAAAAAGTCAATGTTAAAGTTGTAACCTTGGATGGGTCTTTGATCCACAGGGCAGGTTTGATGTCAGGTGGTAAATCCAAGAATGATACAGCATTTGGCAGATCCGGCAGCTGGGAAAAGTCTGAGCTTGCTAAATTGATCAAAAAGAAGGACCAACTATTGGAGGAATTATCCAAGGTGCAGCGGGAGAAGCCGAGCGAAATCCAAGAAAAGCAGATGTTGAACGACATCTCGGAGCTAGAATCTATCATACCATTGTTCCAGAATAATTTTGCTGAGATCAAGCGAAATATCGAGGATTGCGAGAAAGAAAGCGAGTACAACAATGGACTCCTCGAGACTTTGAACGAGACTTTGAGACAAAAAACGACGTCTTTGGATGCAACCAATGAAACCATCAAAGCTTGTGAGAAGCAAATCAATGATTTACAAGAAAAAGTTTTTGGTGAGTTTTCTGAACAGTACAACATTGATATCGTTGAATACGAGAAACACCATGGTCAACTTATGCACGAGATCGAGAACGAAAAGGCCAAATTCAGAAAGCAGATATCATCGTTGGAAACCAAGCTTGAGTTTGAGAATGAAAGGATGGCGCTGTCTGAGTCTCGTTTTGCCAATATTGATGAAGACAAGAATGCCTTGACGTCCAACTTAGAAGCCGTCAAGAAAGAAAGAAACGAGCTTCAGGAACAAATTGAGCTTCTAGAATCTGAAATCGAAGTTAGCAAAGAAGGATTGCAAGAGTTGAAAACTCAACTCAAAACCAAACTTGAAGAGATCAACAATGTCAAGGCCTCCATCAAGGAGTCAGAAGGTAAAAGGGACAAGATGCTCAAAACATTAGACAAATTGGAACAAGAGGTTGACAAAGCGAACCTTGAGATTGTCAACTTGTTGAGAACTTGCTCTTTTGAAAACATCGATATTCCTTTGAATGAAGGCTCTTTAGAATCTGTTCCAATGGTGGGAACAGCTGAAGAGGCAACTGATATCATTTCAGACATTGATATCAACTTTGAAGCACTTCCTAGAAAATACCGAAAGTCAAACACCAATGCCAAAGTGATTGAAAATGATTTTACCAAAAAAATCAAGCTGGTACAAGAAGAGTTGGCCGGTTTAGCTCCACTGGGAAAGGCCTTGGAAAGATTGAAAAACGTTGAAGCGCAGTTGAAAGAAGTCGACCGGGAACACGTCCAAAGTCGTGAAAGGGCCTCCGAGGTTGACGATAAGTTTTTGCAGGTTCGTGAGCAGCGATACAAAAAGTTCATGAACGCGTTTGAGTCCATTTTGGACAAGATCGACACTACATATAAGGAATTGACCAAGTCCAAAGCATCGCCAGTTGGTGGATCAGCGTACTTGACTTTAGAGGACGAAGATGAGCCATACAATGCGGGAATCAAGTATCATGCTACTCCACCATTGAAACGATTCCGAGAGATGAATTTGCTTTCTGGTGGTGAGAAGACTGTTGCTGCTTTGGCGTTGTTGTTTGCCATTCATTCTTACCAGCCGAGCCCATTTTTTGTTTTGGATGAGGTCGATGCTAATTTGGATAATGCTAACATTCAAAGAGTTGCAAACTACATTGCAGAACACGCAAATTCAGATTTTCAGTTCATTGTCATCAGTCTCAAAAACGGGTTATTTGAAAAATCAGATGCTCTTGTGGGTATCTACAGAGAGCAAATTCAAAATAGCTCAAAGACATTGACTTTGGACTTGAAGGATTATACAGCGGTTGCGTGAGAGAGCTATTTCTGTCGGTGATTCGTTATGTTTTTTCTTTTATATAGTAACGCTATTGCACGCTTACTTTTGGTTACCATTTTTAGTTTTATTATGATTGTAAACAAGGAATATGGGATAATACAAGTTGTTGTAAAAGTTAACTGATTCACATTAGCCTATACCAGTGGTAGAAAACGCATGTAAAACCATTAATGGAGAGCAGGGAACCTACTGAGACACGATAGCAGTAGCACCCCATCTCCCCGAAAATTCCCTGATTGTGATTTGTTTGTTTGGTCTTCTCGCCTCATTCATTCAACTGTGCTGAATGATTTACTCGTCGTCTTCGTCGTCGTCTTCTTCGTCTTCGTCTTCACCACCACCTGCAGCAAGGATTCTTGGCTTGATATCTTTCCATAATTTACCTCTGTTGTGGTTTTCGTACCATTTGGTCACGGCAACGTCGAATGTGGCTTGGAATGCGAAAGCACCAATGAAGACTGTGGTCAACATCGTGGCGTTTCTCTTGAATAAAGTGTTGTAAATTGTAGTGTAAATTGCCTGCTCATTCAGTTAGTTTCTGACACCATTATAATCATCTCATTTTATATACGACGCCTCCCTTCAAAGCGCGTCAGACCATTAAATTCGGCCTATCCTGATCAACAACACCATAACATACCATTTTGTCCAGTATTAGAGCTCGTATCAAGTCTTATCTAAGCTAACCTCTCTCCATTCAATGAATTTTTCACAGTGTTTTAATTTCTTCCAAAGTTGATTTTTTCTTGATTTTTTTTTTTTACCAATTACGCTACTTTTATTGGTCCGCAATTTCCCGCACCCTTGGTGTGTGCGGTTAAAGGGTATCTACAATCACAACTATCATCATTTAATATATTATAAATAGAGACAATGGCCATTTTAGTATCCTAGAAGAGTGAAGAACATGTTGGACAAGCTGTTACAGCTCATACACCAACTTATCAACCACCCTGGCAAAAACTTGCCGAAATAATGATAAGTCCGTGCACCTCTTCCAACAAATTCAACTTTCAAATCTCTCTTATACTTGACGCGCTTCGAGTAGTTGATGTCACTGTATAGAATGTCGAATATTTTGTAGTTCAACTCCCTCAAATTGATGCCGCGCGCGATAGAAGATGGCCCACCCATCATGCAAATGTGTTTGAAATTCGATCCATAGATCTCTCTCATTGAGTCACTCCATCCCAAGACTTGATTCAGTAGTGACTGCTTGAGCTTTTCTTGTGATTCTTTTCCATTGGGATGATTGAAGATGTTGAGGGCTCCAATCTTGAGATTGACGATTTGTAGGTTCAAAGATGAGTCTGATACAATTTCTCTTGCAAACGCCTCAAAAATTGCCGTGAGCGATCTGATGGCAACGGTTTCCGGGGCGTGGAAAGGCAAATTGATAGATGATGTTAGAATTGGTGTGAAAAGCACAAGCTTTGTTGAAAGAGTGTCCATGTGGACGTCATCGAAATGGATGGTATTATTTGTACGGATAATGTTCACAAAATTATTAGAGAACAAAATCAATGGAGGAATCACTTTCGAGTTGATACTGTCCGACCAGTTTTTCAAGCCAATGTCTTCAACAGGGCCGACAGGATAATACAAGTCCGGTATTATCAAGACACCTACCAACTTCAAGTAATGCGGTTTTGCCTTGGGGAGTGCCATTACTGGGGTATTAAGAGTCTTGTTGAATGTAGAAATCTGCACCTTCAACGTCTCCTCGTTCAACGAGTTGAGTCTGAACACACGTATATCCTCTGAGTTTTCGGCTTTGATTTCTTCTATTTCTCTTTCATTGATTGCGGTGATGTAAACAATGAATCCGCGCTTTTCCATGTCATTGGCCACAATTCTCACCAAAGGTTCAAGTGGTGATCCCACAATCAAAATCACATTATTTCTTGCCCCGTTTGTGAGTCTTTTAGCTCTTCTCTTTTTATCGGTTCTAATATATCTCTTGTTGTTTCGGACGGTAATCATGCTCTTGTTGTGATTCTTCACATATTGGTTATATAACACCTTGCCACCGACGACTCCGCCGATCAAAAAGGCAAGAAGCTTTTTGTTGTCGTTCAATAGCCCATTGTTTGCCGAGTTGAATGCCAGTTGATTCGGCGTTTGAGAGACACCAGAGTGTATTCCCGAAGGCAATTTGTCAGAATACAAACTAAAGAGATAGTCTGTGGTTGAGTTGATATAATCTGCCGAATCTTGGACGAAATCCGAGTGCGCAATGTCGCTGATGGCATGCCCAATCTTGTTTTGGACCATGTGACCGAACAGGGCTGCTCTCTCTACGGGATCCATCTTCCAAGGCTCTCCTATGTATGTAAGAATGTATGGAGAACTAGATCGATCACCCAATATCTGGGGACGCCAGCTTTTGCCCTTTTTTCTCGGGATGGAGGGGGATGCGATGGAGAGTGTCTGGGGGCGGCACGGCATTACCCGCATGGGATGCGCTACCGTCGTCTTCCGAAATTTTCTAGGAATTTCCTCACTTTGGCAGTCTCCTATTCTTTCAGAAGCGCACCAACAGGGGAAAAAAAAATATAATAATAATAAAATAGCAGGAAAGGTTTTCTGGTATAACCATCAATCACCAAAAGTGTCAGCTACAAATATCAATAGAAACCGAATCACACTTTAAATTACTTGCAAAAAAATGGGCATCAAAATCAATAATCCAATACCAAGAAGTTTGAAAAGCGAGTCGAAGTAAGTTTGCTTCTGGCTGGTTCGCATTTGAGGACCTATGGAGATTTGACCGATTTTACTAACAAAGTTTGTCAAGGAAAGCTGCAAGAATACTTGCTTCGTTCATCAAGCCTAATCAACTTATGGGAGCAGACCAGGTGATTCCTCCAGCAGTTTTGCAGGATGCACAGGGCTTAGCGGTGATTACTGTTCTCAAGGCAGGCTTTTTGTTTTCTGGAAGAGCAGGCTCTGGAATTATCGTCAGCAGGCTCCCGGACGGTTCTTGGTCGGCACCATCAGCCATCGTCACAGCCGGTGCGGGTGTGGGTGGCCAAGTGGGGGCAGAGTTGACCGACTTTGTCTTTATCTTGAACAACAGAGCGGCTGTGGAATCGTTTGCCCAGTTGGGATCCATCACTTTGGGTGGGAATGTTTCTTTGGCAGCCGGGCCGTTGGGCAGAAACGCCGAGGCCGCGGGGACCGCCTCACTCAAGTCTGCAGCAGCAATATTTTCATACTCCAAAACCAAAGGTTTGTTCGCAGGGGTTTCTCTTGAAGGGTCTGTTATTGTTGAAAGAAGAGATGCCAATCGGAAGTTTTACGGTGGGAACTGTACTGCAAAGACCATTTTGTCAGGAAGAGTTGACCCTCCAGTGGCATGCGACCCATTGTTTAGAGTTTTGGAGTCCAAAGTCTTCACAAAGAGATTGAATGATTACGACTACGACGATGATGATTATTATGATGATATTCCAACGAGTTTCAGCGAGGATGACTCTGACGGTGACAGTTACAGAAGTAGGTCAAGAGCTCGTGGCTACTCAAATAGCAGCAGCAGAAGACAACAACGTCAGTCTGCTTATTCCGATGAGTCAGACGGTGACGATGAGGTCTTTTCCAAATCAGGAAGATCGGCAAATAATTCCAGAAGATCTAAAGCCTCAAGCTCCTGGGAAGACGACGTATATGATCACAGCACGTCTGGCCCGGTGAGACCAAACACCAGTAAACCAAGTTTCAGCTCCTTGGATCAGGACCCTGCATACGATAGTGATGACCCTTTCACTTCATCAGGAAAGAGCGGTGAAAAGGCAATTGCATTGTACACGTTTGAAGCTGAGCAAGAAGGTGATTTGCCTTTCAAAAAGGGAGACGTCATCACTATCTTGAAGAAAAGTGACTCAACAGACGATTGGTGGTCAGGAAGATGTCATGGTAAAGAAGGGATTTTTCCAGCAAATTACATTGAATTCATTTGATTTGAAATGTCCTTTGTCCAATCTTTCTCCTCATCATCATCATCATCATCTTACTATGCTTTTTTGTAAAATAGACCAAGATACAACGTTATCGTTTCATCTTCAATATGATGTCTTTGATGTTTTCTGCTTATTTTTTTTCCTTATAAACGACTTTTCGATACTACTACTTACTTACTCTCTTGCCTTCATGATAAAAAAATTTCACTCAAATCAAAATCAAAAATAGTAGAAAATACATTAATCATTAGCTAAGGTAAATAATTTTTTTTTCATTGAGTCAAACTCTTGAGAGCTCTGTCAACTTGTGACTTCAACAAAGTAGCTTGGCTGGGATTGTGTCTGAACTTATCCAAGTAGCTCGACATTGATGAAGGGTTGTTATACCAGTATAACTCCATGACATAATTAATCACTTGATTTTTGGATGGCCTACCATACTTATTGGACTTCAATTGTTCAAAAAAAAATCCGATAAAATTCTTGAACTCTTCAATAACATTCATCAACCCATTCTTTGCAGTATATCCGTTTGCATAAAAACTATTTGGTCTGAACCCCACTTGCTTTGCAGCTTCGAATGATGAGATAGGGATGATCAATGGTGGAGCTGAGGTAGAAGTGCTATTTGCAACTGGGGCATCAACAGTCGAGCTTTGTTGCTCATGATAGATTGGATGAGAAAATGTTCTCAAGCCAACATCGTTTTGATCAAAGTACTTGAAGGAACCAGTGGAAGCCTCTCTTCTATTGAGTATATGATCACTTGCAACACTCTCAAATCTCTTGACGGGTTTGAGACCCTTTTTCTCAATTTTGACTTTTTTCAAGTATGGCTTCAAAACAACATCTTTTGAGGTTTTGAAACCTTTTAAGGTGTTGATGACCTTCACTGCTTCCGTTGATGTTTTCATTTCAACAGTTGAGGTCACTTTGGGTTCCTCGTTAACAACGTTGGTTTGAACTGTCAAGGAAGTGACCTTACCATATTGGGAACATAAATTCATCAACTCTTCCGGGGAAAATCCAATTGGTAAACCTGCAAAGACAACAGTGGAGCTCAAAGGGAACTGATGGATCATTGCGGAGTACTCCTCCAAGGAATTGTGTTTCTTAGCTATTGAACAATGAATAGCTTTTCCATAAATCAAAGTGCCCGACAATGCCTCAATAGCAGACTGGGCTTGTGAGGCGTTTTTAAAGGTTATCAAAGTCCAAGCAGCTTGCAATGAAACAACAGGCTTAACGAAAATTGAAACAATGTCACCATACTTTCCAAAAATAGCTTGCAAAGTAGTTTCATCAATATTCATCGACAAGTTCTTGACATAAACAACGGCACTCTCGCTTGGGGAAGTTGAAGACATCAAGACTTTTTGTTTGTCTCTTCTCTCTTTTGGAGTGTGAATCCCAACATAAATGTACTGGCCCATAAACAAAGTGTTGTTGAATTCATCAACAACTGAAGCAGCGTCAGCCCTACTTTTGAACAACATGAATCCAAAGCGCTTTTCATAGTTAAGCTTGCAAGAATAAACCTCGCCATACTCCCTGAAAGTTTCATAAAACATTCTGGTAGTTAACTCCTCTGGCAAATTAGAAAAATAAACATTGGTCCCAAAGGAGTTGACATTTTGCTTATGATTCTTCATTGAATGCATGATTCTGATTTCTGACTTATTCAATTTAGTGTAGTTCAAAGTCTCAATTGCTTTCTCAGCATCTTGCTCTCTGAAAAAGTTGACATAACCATAACCAAGTGACTCTCCTTTATCATTGGTACAAATCTTGACAGACGCAACACCTCCGATCTTTGAAAACGCTGAGAATAATGTCTCAGTGGTTATCTCTGAGTCCAAATCACCAACATACAAAGCAAAATGTCGTTTTTTGCTTTGAGATTCATTGCCAGCTTTGTTGATCAAGATGTTTTTCTTGAGAGGTTGGACAGTGTGATCACAAGCAACATCAGCAGAGGCGGCTGGTGAAGCAACAGCAGCAGAGGCCAGAATGCTTGGGGCGCTAATGACTTGATCATCAACAGAGTCTGGACCCTTCCCGCTACTATCTTCCTTGTTGGCCGTTGCAACGTCACAGCTATTTTCTTTATCAGCGGCGCTGTTGAAAGCGGCTTTTGGTCTTCTTTTGAACTTGATTTTGGATTTCTTTGGCTTGGATTGAATTCTGGTATCAACACTATCAGCTGGAGGTTCCTTAAATTTGACCTCTTTCAGTGCCTTTTTAGCACCTGCCTTGGAACCATCAACCATTATAGAGGCTTTTGCCGGAGTGTTGAGTGAAATCTGCTTCAACACATTTGAAGCGCCTGAATTTTTTCTGGATGGCTTTTCTTTTGGTTTTGCCATTCTTTGTTCTCTTTTGTAGGGTCTTTATAAATCTTATTTCAAGTGATGCTCCTTGAGATGTTTTGTGTTGAATATTTGAAAAGACTTATAGATTTCAATGGATAACTAAAGAGAAAAATTAAAATTATACAAAACTGAGAGGCCAAATAATAAATCAAAATAAACTTGAAAAAGGGCAAGCTTGTGTTTGTGGCTCATGCATGTCGAGCACTACCTAAGAAATCTGTTTCTCGTGTTGACAGCTTCCGTTTTTCGTCACCTGAGCGGGTCGGGATTTGCAATACAGAACGGCCGCTTTCAAACCAAATAACGTACTCTCGGACAAGACTTACAGATGAACGATCTTTGAAGACGACTTTAGTTGAGACGTTTTTCTTTTTTCTGGAAGCGGACTGCTTTCAATACAAGATATGGATTACTGCTTCAGTTCATTTTGAATGAGACTGACAGCGTGACCGATGTTACCGAGCTCAGCGGGGGGAGCTAAGTCTTCATTAACTTCAAAGGCCTCTTCACCGCTCCGACACTATCAATCTAAAACTGCATTCAGAATCGTTGAAATCGCTCTTGGGTAAGGCTTTGAACAAGTAGTAGATAATTCCAATATACAATGAAAGGTGTGCAAATTAGGATCCTACCATCAAGTGATGTAACTGCACCAAGAAAATACACCCAAATCTATACAAAGGATCGCTAGAAAAGGAATCGAACAAGTGAAACATCGAGACCACAGTCCCTCACAAAGCATTAGCAAACAAAGCGATAGACGAAGACGACGACGTGATGAAAAAAATATTTTTCCAGTCCATCGGAGTTTTTCCAAGCCCTCCAATGATTCAATTGAAGATTGACAAAAATGTATCAATATATAAATCTAGATTAATATCTTGCTAAATGTAAAATATATATATATATATATATATATATATATATACACAAGAAAAAAAGCAAAAAAAAACATAGTATAATTAACAGTGTCGCACAAACAATAGCTTTTCTACGCCAGAACACTCTCTCGTTTTGAACGCCAACACATTCTCGCTGAGCGATCCAGTACATAGAATGCTACCTGTTTTCAAAACCACTTTGAGACCTTCTATAGCTAGAGCGTCATTGACCGAGACGACTGTCTTCAACCGTCATCCAAGCGTTATATCTTCCAAACAGTTATTCAGCTTGAAGTCAGCAACTCGTTTCAAGCATACCAATGGACTCAATGCTGCCCCAGAAGATAGCTCAAAGGCCATAGAGCATGTCGAGACCAAAGTCTCATACTTCAAAAATAGCTTCATTGGCAGAACTATCAGAGGTGGTATCTTTTTACTCGGCTTTGCCGGGGTGAGCATCACCGCTATGATAGGGATATTCTTTATCTACGATTCCACGACTTACACCGCAGATGATGCAGGTAGAGTGCTAGCGGTTCCGGAATTGGCATTGCACCCTAGAATCGGTGGAGATGAAAA
This sequence comes from Saccharomycopsis sp. UWO(PS) 91-127.1, assembly GCA_002895615.1. Lineage (NCBI taxonomy): Eukaryota > Fungi > Ascomycota > Saccharomycetes > Ascoideales > Saccharomycopsidaceae > Saccharomycopsis > Saccharomycopsis sp. UWO(PS) 91-127.1. The sequence goes on from JNNM01000008.1 coordinate 752,242, forward strand.
CCTACCAATATTGGAAGAAAACTTGGACGACTACGACACTCAAGGCAAGGAAATTGCAAAATTGAAGCCTAAATTGGTGATATTGGGATCTGGCTGGGGTGCGGTTTCATTGTTGAAAAGTTTGAGACCAGGGGATTACAATGTTACTTTGATATCCCCAACGAATTATTTTTTGTTTACTCCGTTATTGCCATCCGCAGCTTCCTCAACATTGACTATCAAATCCTTGACCGAGTCAATTCGGAGAATATTGCGCAAAGTCAGTGGCCATTTTTTGGAAGCCACTGCTGAGGGTATTGAGTTTTCCAACAGATTGGTGAAAGTGTCATCCACTGACTGTAATGGTGAAGTCAAGAAGTTTTATGTTCCATATGATAAATTAGTGATTGCTGTGGGATCCACGTCCAACACTCATGGGGTCAAAGGGATGAAGTACAATCATCAATTGAAAACCGTTGCTGACGCAAGAGCTATCAGAAGAAGAATCACCGAGGTCCTTGAAAAGGCTTGCTTGCCAACCACCACTGACGAAGAACGTAAAAGACTTTTGTCTTTTGTGATTTGTGGTGGTGGGCCTACGGGCGTTGAATTTGCTGCCGAAGTTTATGATTTTTTGAATGAAGATTTACAAAAAAACAACTACCCATCGATTTTGAGACAAGAAATCTCGGTTCATATCATTCAGTCCAGATCGAACATTTTGAATAGTTATGATGAGGCAATTTCTGAGTATGCTATGAGACGGTTCAAGAAGGACTCGATAGATGTTTTGACAAACTCGCGTGTGGAAGAGGTGCTTCCAGATGAGGTTGTGTTCAAGCAAGTTGACCCAGTCACTAAAGAAATTATTTATAAAAGATTGCCGTTTGGTCTTTGCTTATGGTCCACCGGTGTAGCTCAGAACCCATTAGCTCAACACATTGTTGAAACTTTGGGGGAGCCATCCCAATGCAACAAGCGTGCCATTGAAACAGATTCACATCTTCGGGTCATTGGTGCTCCATTGGGCGATGTCTACGCGATAGGAGATTGCTCGACTGTGCGGACCGATTTGGCCGAACACACAATTGACTTGATAAGACATTTTGCCAACAAGTATTACATGAATAACGGTGTCATTGACACTTCTGTGCAAAGCAGTTTCAGTAAGAAACGGTTCTTGAGTGATGAAGAAGTGAAGAATTTGAAATGGAGCTACTCCGAAATCCAAAAATTGGCCAACGATATCATATCTCGTATTCCACAAGCGGCCGAGCCATTGAAATATATCAAAGAGGTGTTGCCAAACTACGATGTTGACCACAAAGGGGAGCTTGAATACACTCAGTTGGTTGAATTACTCCGTGAGATTAACTCCAAGATTACATCCTTGCCTGCCACTGCACAAAGAGCAAATCAGCAAGGCAAATATTTGGGCAAAAAGCTTACCAAGATTGCCAAGCAGGCAAACAGTCTCAGATTAAATGACATATTGGACGGTGATATTGACAGTTCTCTTTGCAAGCCTTTCCAATACAAGCACTTGGGATCGTTGGCTTACATTGGCAACTCTGCCGTGTTTGACTTGGGTCACGGAAACTCATTTTTCGGTGGGTTGATTGCAATGTACTTGTGGAGATCTGTGTACTTCTCACAGTGTGTGAGCTTCAGAACCCAGATTTTGTTGTGTATGGACTGGTTGAAGAGGGGCTTGTTTGGAAGAGACAGTATCGGTGCTTAGATTCAAATGGAGATGCTATGAATGATTCAAAACTATTGAATGAAAACCATATTTGTAAGTGAGTCTGTCTACTTTTTTCGCTTACAGACTGCAGCTTTTACCGACAAGCAAAAAAGAAAAAATAAATTGAAATAAAACTGAAACCTGCAACTACATCATAAATGTGTCTAAAAAATAAATCAACTAATGGACTAGTTTGATAAGAAATGCTATACTATAGAACACCTATCCTCAAGTTTGCGTCAACATGGGTCATGTAGAAAACAGTAATAGTGACGGAGATTGTTCATTGATTTTCCCAGCTCAAGTTGAGTCTGGAGTTTGGAACAACGTAATTGTCAATTTGATTCATCACCTCCTCCAAAGTATCAGCGAATACCACAATCTCTCTTTGATCTTTTTTCACAAAGCCCTCACCAATGCAGTGGTCAAAGAAAGTCTTGAGACCATCGAAAAACCCATTGATGTTGTAGATTATCACAGGTTTGGCGTGTATACCCAATTGAGACCAGGTAATCACCTCGGCCAATTCCTCCAAACTTCCGTACCCCCCTGGCAAAGTGACAAAAGCGCTTGCTTCAGTGCCCATCATTCTCTTTCTTGTGTGCATGTTGGTGACAACGGTGGTGTGGCCATATTTGCCGTCCATTATATCGCTGTTTCTCTCTCTTTCGAAAAGAGCCGACGGGATGATACCATGAACGTAACCGCTGTGCTCAACGGCAGCCCGACTGACATTGCCCATCAACCCGCAATCGCCACCCCCGTAAACAAGGCCATAGTTGTTCTTTGCAAGACTGGCCCCGAGCTTGTACGCAGCATCCATGTATTCCGGCTTGTTTCCTGGAGAAGAGCCGCAGAAAACAGTGATACATTTTGCTGGTTTTTCGGCTGGCACTGATTTTGACTCGTAAAAGGTGGTTGTTTCGGACATAGTCATGATAATCGTTGGTCAATAGAGATGGTGGGAAAAAACCTTTTGGATGAGTGCAAGCAATGTTGGGAAATATATATATATATTTTCCAGGTTATTTCCAAAGTTGTTGAAAAAACAGGAGGAAATAATAGTAGAGTAAATTAAGGTTAAGTGGTTTCTGACTCTACACCAATTTAATGCTGGTTGAATGAAGAAAAAAACGGAAATGGTATATAAGTAAAAGCAAAGAAAAAGCTCAATTGATGAGAGGCTTTCAAATGGTGCATGTATTTAGAATGCTGCTGTTTTATGAATCAAATACAAAACAAAAATGTTGAGAATAACATGAAGCAGAGGGCTCTTTATATATCATTAAATGCCAGACAACCGGCCGGTGACAGGCAAGCTTGAGGCGTTCCGCGGATCTACTGAGATAGACTGGCGGGGACGTATGGGAAGAAAAATGCACAGGGCTCACTAACCAGAGTGAGTCAGTCAAAGTTAGCTCTCTAGAGATACATACATACTATCCTATCCTGGCCTGGCCAGGGTCATCTAGATTGAATGCACAACGGCAATCTTTGTCTTATACTGCTTCCTGCAAATACAAGGTATATCACCACCGCCATGAAGATATCATCTATCGCGGCAAGAGCATAAAATGCACGATTTCCATAAGTAGCGATCAACTCCGAACCATACAAGGCGAAAACTCCGCCAAGGAGGTTTTTCATCATAAAATAAAATGAACAGCTCGACGCTGAGTGTTTCCCATACACCATCATAAAGTACAAAATGGTGGATTGTTGCACAAGAAAGAAAGATGCGCCTTGAAGGAACTCTCCCACCATTATCAAATCAAGCTTGGAAAATGTTTTTCCTGTGTTGGCTATGATCAAGCTTGATACCGTTGCTAGGACCGTGCCGATTATATTGGGTATCAAATTTGCTTCTGGCAACGGACCCTCTCCAACTTTCGCCATTTTTCTTCTCTTGTCAATGGCTGCAGACGAAGTAAGAAGCACCATGTTCCCAATCACTACCAATCCAGTAGTGAAAGCTAATCCAGTGTATTCTGAACTGAGTATTGATGACCGCTTGTCAAGATCTGGATGGCCCATCTTCAATATTGCAGGGAAGTTGGCAACATGAAGGTACATTGACCCGGTGAAGTATGACCCCTCTAGGGATAGCAATATCATAATAGGATCCTTGAGAAACAAGAATGGAACACAAAGCTTTTGGCAGAGAAATGAGAAATAGTCTTTGGAAGCTTCTCGTTCAAGACGGAGCTCAGATTTGAACTTGTATTTCCCTATTCCTGAAATCTGTTGAAAATCTTTGTCGGTTGAGGAAAAATGCCGTATGATTCGTTCTTTGTTGGGCTGATTATGGTTTAAATCTCTCTCCATTCTTTTACCAATCACTGGAGTGTATGTTTCTGGGATACAAAGAATTCCTAGTATGCCTGCAATAGAAATTGTGAGTCCCGGAATGAGATTCACTGCTCTGATATAGTCGCCTTTATCATTCTCTTTAACAACCCGCGCTAACGAACCCCCGATTGAAGGCATGGATGCCACACAAGTAGCCATGATCAATAATGCGAATGATCTTTGTCTATCATCGAATAGATCTTTCAATACGGATCCTCCAACTAACAACACTGGCGCCCCAAGAAATCCTGTTAAAAATCTAAAGCAAATGTATACATGGAGATTTTTCAACCAATACATTAATATCGTCAGAAGCCCACTAATGAATGTTGGATAACAAACAATCTTCTTTCTGCCGTAAACTTCTGTCAATGGCCCACAAATGATCACACTTGCTCCCAATCCAGCCATAAATGCAGTGATGGACAGCGACATTGTTGAAATGGAAACTTCAAAGTACTCTGCTAAGTCTGACATGATCCCACTGCCAATTGAAGAATTGATCTGCACTCCGACGCTCATCAAAGTGTATAAGAAAGCGATCATAAGCTTCTTTAGGAACATGAACTGTCGGGGATTGAAATTTCTGGACTGCTGTGATGGTCGCAAAACATAGGTCAAGCTGGATGATTGTGGAGATGGGATATTGGGGCTTCGTAAGTGAGCTTTTTCCAAAGGATTGAGCTCAATGCTATTGGGGGATATTTCACTGATCATATTCGCTGCAAAAGCTTATTTCTGACTATCGAAGCCCTGAGTATTTGTGTGGAGTCATTTCAAGTTTGTGTTCAACAAGGTCTGTATGCATTACCCATCACGTGCTTGAAATATAATCTGACTGGAACTTGGAGAGGTCTTATCAAGAGGGCTCGAGCAGTGGCCTCTTGAGTGGTCTTCTGACTCCCCTTTCAAGTGGTCAGAGTCACTTCATACAAAGTAGTGGGCTCGATCAATATATTGATGGACAGGGTTAGTTTGCCCTCGAAGACTTGCTGTTTGTAGGAAAAACAATAGATTTTACTACATGGGTAACAATAACTCTCTTCTATATGTACCATTAAGCCTTATTTTCTGTGCTTCGAGTTGAGAATATTGTTGGCCCAGAAGGTTCCTCATGAAATCCTTTCGCAGTTCTCAACTCTTTGCTTTAGCGAAGGACGTTTGTGCGAAGTATGGAAACACTTTCCGTTAGCACACCTTCCAGGTGAACTTTGTTGTTGTTTACTTACCTGATAAGAAAAATAAAAATAAAAATCTCCTCAAAGAAGCGAACCCCGAACAAAGAGTGAATGAATACAACTATTGTTGAACATGCTTCGAAAGCTTTTTCATAACTTTGGAGTGACCAGGATGGAGGCTCGCTGGCTTGTTATCATAACAATGCTGACAATATTTCTCCTATCTGCGTTGAAGATTGTTTCATTAAGTTCATCATATACCTCTGACAAGATCTCGACATCACAGGAGTCTACCATTATAGTAGATGAATCGTTTTCACCAAGTAATGGCACAGTGTTTGCTGGTGATGATGGACCGGTTCTTGATCATAGCAATGCCAATTTGCCCTCAGAAACGACGGCTGCAACCTATCTGGATAAGATCACATATCCATTGAATATGATAACAAGAGTGATCGAAAAAGGCCTACTTAGCGACTTTATTCTCCGTGCTGAATATGATAAAGGTCTTGATACGAATATCAAGCAGTTAGGAAAAACAGATCCAAGATTGTACTTCCATTTGTTGTTGAAGGATATTGGAAAGTTTTTGAAAGGGTTGAAAGATTACAAATTCTCTGAAGGTAGTCACTCCTTCTTGGTTCAATTCGACTGGAGTGATTTTGTGTTCAATTTCTCTCCTTATTTGAATTATTTTGAACTTGAAGACTTTGATAATTACTTGGAAGCAGTGCATAGATTCTGCATCACCACTGAAAACTTTAGAGCACCTTTGGTTTTACCTACCGAGGACGGAGCGCTTAATGATGTGACATGCTCTTTGTTAGAGGCATTTGTTTCGCAACACAACAGTCTTTCGAACTTCACACTTCCAGATTTTCAATGTACCAGCATAAATGAAGATGTGCCCGAGAACATGGACTATTACAAAGTTTTCGATTCTCCTTGGGACGCCCCACTATACTGGATATCCAAAAGAATTGATGTGAAGTTTGAAGAAAACCCATTCAACTACTACAGCATAAACAACATGGATGTGGTGAAGATTGTCAGTTACAGTTATTTGATTAGCGCAATGCCAAGAGCAAAGAATTTCTTTCTATATGACGAAAAAGCAGGGTCGTTAAAGATACCTGTCGATGACCAAGAGATGCATCAAGGATTTTACTACAACCACATCTTTGCAACAATCAAGAAGCAGTTGGACAGCTTGGGTTTGACAGTATTTCCTGTGAGCGTTTACAAAGTCATGAAAGGAATTGACCCTAGAGCGAGCCTTAAGAAGTACCAAAAGACCATAAATGATGACGAAATTAAAAGCAACTTACAAGATTTGAACACGGATACAATTTACCTCAAGTCGAAAGATGTCATTGAAGGAAACAAAAAAATCAATGACTCCGAGTTCAATTTTGATATGCCAGAGATTAAAAACCTTTTTGGTAGTGACGCGGAATTACTCAAGGTGATTGAAGACGTTGAATCTGTCGTGCGGGAATATCCTTCTAAATTCCCAAAAGAGTTTGACTCACTCAACTTTGAACAAGTAAACTTCTACGAACTCGACCAACTCAACATGGACCCGACAAACGAGTATCTCCAGTTGCAAAGAATCAAGCTGAAACAAGATAATGTCTTGCCCCAGTACTTCCAGGAAATTATCATCAACTTTAAGCACCTCAACTATGACTGGAGATTCTGCAAAGGGGCATCTCCTTCACATGAGACAATGATGTTCATAAACAATCAACTTTTGAATGCGTGGTTTAAGTTCGCATCTCAGATTGGTATAGAGTCTTGGGTATCTAGCCACGACTTTAACACTTTGTTAAACTGGGAGAAATACGGTGTTTTGAATGGTAACTCTTCAAGCAGTCCAATAACTCTCAACTTGCCTTACAAGCACTTGTTGAAGTTGATCAAAGAAGGTTATAACTCAACGATAATGTACGATACCACCGTCCACTCTGCTGCTATTGATGACAGAAATAATCCGTTGTCCACTGGATCTACTGCTTTTTTCTTGGACATCAGCCCTTACTTCACCAACAGAAAGAACAAAGGTGTCAACGGGCACAATGTTGCTGATGTGAGGTTGATTGATTTGAGGACGGGAATCTTCCTCAACATCAACGCTTTGGTGAAACTCGAGAGCGAAGGTGTTACCACGGTGTTTGAAAGTATTCAGGCCATGAGTTTAGGATTTCTCGATGAGCTTAAATTGATCGAGGCAGCTTCTAACAAGGTAGATGCTGCAGACGCTATTAATACGATAAGAAGCATTTGTGTTCCAGAGCTTTTGAGGCATGAAATAAAAGAAAAGGATGACGGTGATACGGATGAGTGTACTGCCATACTTAACGAAGTGTTACCTCAGATGAAGAAGGATGTGCAAGCTAAGTTAACAACCTCAAAGGTAATCTTTGACAAAGGGCTCAATTTCGAGGTGCTCGGTGAAAATGAAAGCTTTGAAATCATACAAGTACTACTTGATGGAGTGGCAGTATTTATTCCAGCCAATTACGAGAAAGTCGTGCTATCGAAAGCATCGGCTGTCACATTGAAACCTTTGAACGAAACTGGCTTTGATAAAGATGTTTACAAGATCATCAAAGACCATCACAAAGAAAACGGTAGCTCTATCATAGAACAACCGCTCTTCAGAAAAGATCCTTTGATACAGTCGCTCACAGCATAGCCAGTTCAGTTCTTGCCATTTAATTTTACTATATGAGCTCTATATTATCTATCATGTTATTGTATAATGTAAAATATTCGCAGCAAGCTCACGTGATACTTCTTTTTTCTATTTTTCATTTTGCGATCACCAGATGGTTGTCCGATATCTCAAAAAAATCGAAAAATCCCCCAAAATTTAAAAGGAAACAAAATCACAGAATCTAAGCAAATCGACCTTGAAGGAACAGAAAAAAAAAAAAGAAGAAACCCATTTTTCCTGTATAACGATCACTATTTCCTTTTATCAAGATAGTTTTTATAACCCCGATCTTCAATTGTCAATCAACTCAACAGATCATGTCTAAATTTTCTCCAATAGCCAAAACCGCTCAATTAGCCAGCAGCGCACTTGCCAGAAATGCCCAGCTCAAGGCTGCTGGTGCTACCCAAAGCATGAGAATGAACTTCAACGTCACTAGAAAAAATTATTCTGCTACTGCCGCTGGTAGCACCGTCTTGGTCAGAGATGCGTTGAACCAAGCCATGGCAGAAGAAATGGAAGCTGATAAGGATGTCTACTTGATGGGTGAAGAGGTTGCTGTATATAACGGTGCCTACAAAGTTTCCAGAGGCTTGTTGGACAGATTCGGTGATAAGAGAATTATTGACACTCCAATTACTGAGATGGGTTTTGCTGGTTTGGCCGTTGGTTCTGCTCTTGCTGGGTTGAAGCCAATCTGTGAGTTCATGACGTTTAACTTTGCTATGCAAGCCATTGATCAAATTATCAACTCTGCCGCCAAGACTTACTACATGTCGGGTGGTACCCAACCTTGTAACATCACTTTCAGAGGTCCTAATGGTGCTGCTGCAGGTGTCGCTGCTCAACACTCACAAGATTATTGTGCTTGGTACGGTTCCATTCCAGGTTTGAAAGTTGTTTCTCCATACAGTGCCGAAGATTACAAAGGTTTGTTGAAAACAGCTATTAGAGATCCAAATCCCGTTGTTTTCCTTGAAAACGAGTTGGCTTATGGTGAATCTTTCTCTGTTGGTGAAGATTTCCACTCTTCCGACTTTACCGTGCCATTTGGTAAAGCCAAAATTGAATTGGAAGGTACTGACATTACCATCGTTTCCCACAGTAGAAACGTCGGTTTCTCTTTGCAAGCTGCCGAAGTCTTGAAAAAGGATTACGGTGTTTCTGTTGAGGTTGTCAACTTGAGAACTATCAAACCAATGGATGTCGACACTGTTGTTGACTCCTTGAAGAAGACCCACCATCTTATCACTGTTGAAAGTGCATTCCCAGCCTTTGGTGTTGGTTCCGAAATTTGTGCTCAGATCATGGAATCCGAAGGTTTCGATTATTTGGATGCTCCTGTTGAAAGAGTTACCGGTTGCGAAGTCCCAACTCCATACGCCAAGGAATTGGAAGATTTTGCCTTCCCAGATGTCAAGACCATTGTCAGAGGTGCCAAGAAGGTCTTGGGTTTGTAATATGACAGCATTATAATGAACATATAAATAACCACAGTTCTGAATGAATGAAAAAGATGAATAATAATAAAATACTTCAAAGGCATTTAACCCGTAACTGTAAAACATCAAATCTTTTTTTCGACCCGTACTGTAGGAATATATATATATTTTTTTTGACTCGATAAGCGCTTACTAAGCACTTCATCGCAAAAATATTTTGAACAAAAGGATTCAACCATCATCAGAGGCAATTACCTCAAACATTACCGAGAGAATACTGTAAATATGAGTGAGGAAATACCGGCGATATGTGAAAGATGCTTAGGGTCTAATCCATATTTGAAGATGATAAAAGAAACAAACGGTGCTCAGTGCAAGCTTTGTACCAGAGTGTTTACTTTATTCAGATGGAACGTTGAGAAAGGCACAAAGTACAACAAAACGGTGATATGTTTGACCTGCGCTAGACAGCGAAACTGCTGCCAGTCGTGCATGTTAGATTTATCTTATGGAATACCTATCCAGGTGAGAGATGCTGCGTTCAAGATGGCAGGTGTGGATAATGCTCATGAAGTACAACAGTCGACAAATAATGTTATGAAAAGGTTCAATGCAGAGAGAGCAGATCGGAAGTTTGCTCAGGAAGATGGGAAGGAAGAGAATAAGCTTCTAACTGAAGGCGTAAACAATGGTGATTCAAACGCTGGGGACTTGGGATTGTCAGCAGCGCAAGATGTCTTACGGAAATTGGAAGCCAAGAGCCAGTCTTACCCCAAAAGCGTTACAAACCGGAAAGTCGGTAGCAAAAAAAATGATGATTTGCATGACAATTTGAAGAACGTTGACGTTACAAAAATCTTGGCCAAGCTACCATTCAACGGGAACCTTTCAATTCCAAAAGACGAGAGCATCACCTCGTTCTTCATATTTGGCATCAATGAGGATGTCCAAATGGGCATGGTTTCTGACTATGCTGAAAACTTGTTGAAGAGCGGCAAGAAAATCAGGTTCAAGTCTATCGTTTTGAATCATCGGTCGAAGTGTGGCTTTATCACTTTTGAAAAGCGAAATGATGCAGAGAATTTTTCAAAGGCTGTGCATAAACCCAGAGGCTTAAAAGGACCTGGAATCATCTATGTCAATAACACACCGATAAGAGTTACTTGGAGTAGGGTGAAGAATCTGGGACAAACCAATTTGGAACAATCAAAGATTGGCACAATAGTAAGAAAGCAAATGAAGATTTTGGCAGAAAAGGATCAAGGCCAAGAGCAAAAAACCAAGGCTGATCCCTCGAACAAATCGCAGGCTGAGGGGAAACAAAAAGGGCCCTCTATCTCATCTCTGCTGAATAGTTCCAAATATGCTGTTTTGCAGAAAGACTTTGAGTATTGAGAACAATTTTGTGGCTCTAAACATCTGAGGATCATTAGGTCATTTATTTTCCAAGTCGGAAAAACAGTAACAGAAAAACGGTAAAATTTTGTGGCTGGAGTATAAACCCCTAAGAATTTGCCTTCTTTCTTTCACTTTTTATTCCTAGTTCGTCCTCCATCACTTTCGATTCCTTGGATCTGACTTATCCTTTTTTTGCTACATGGTGCCTCGCTTATGCAAATATCCTTATTTGATTCTCTTTATTGCAGTTTATGTACAATGTTTATCTATGAATAATACCAACGCCAGTGTGGTTGAGGATGCTCATTTCAACCAGTCTATCATTGGAAAATCAAGTCATGGTTCTGGGCGATTCAGATCTGGCAGATCTGGCAGCAACGGTTCAGGCAATCACAAGCCAAAGCATAGGAATAATACCTCCTCATCATCTGCTGGAGCTCTTGCTCCCGATTCTCTTTTCAGATACTTTTCTTCGAGCTTTTACATTTTCACCGCGTGGTCTTTGGTCTCGTTTATCTTCGTCATTCTGTGAAGAGTTTTCATCTTTTATTGTATTTTTAGCGTTGCAATTAATAGAAGAAAAAAAGAGCGTAAAGACTAAAAAGGTTCTGCGTAGTGATTCACCTGTGAGACTATCATCTGGCATCATATCTAAAGCTAGCCAGCAACTACTGGGCGAACGGTCTCCAATCAAAATGTCGTCGCTTGCTTCTCGAGTAAATTCGCAATCGAGAAGTCTATATATCATGCTTCAAAAAAAAGGAAAAAACTCCGCGACGGGGAATTGAACCCCGGTCCCCCGCGCGACAAGCGGGGATTCTAGCCACTAAACTATCACGGATTTTGGTATACAAATAAATTTTACATGGTATTAGGTCAGATCTAACGTTATATCACGTGATTTTCTGGTGATTTTTACGTCACGTGATCACAAAGTTTTTAGCTCTTTATCGATTGTCAGTGAGAGTTATATAGAGTAAACTAATACTAAATACATTTTCTATAACATATCCTCATCCCCATCATCTCCCATTTGACCTTGTTGCAGTAGAGGAGATTTTGTTGTGCGCACGCCTTACCTATGTGCCATCACATGTAGCCCTGCACTCATGTGCAGGGCGTCCGGTATTAGGGGAAACAAAGGTGTTTAATCACCCTTTCAAAATCCTAATTTATTAGCTCCAATTATGCCCTCGATAACAAACCTATCTAGGGGAAGCTCACCAACTCAGTTCGGAAATGGGATTGGGGTCTAGTGACCTAGCCTTGGTCCCAACGATGCGCATCTTCTCCGTCTTTCCCAAGTTGGAGCGCACTTTTTTTTTGGAATTTTCATTTTCTCAGTCTTTTTGTGATTTAATTTTTCTGTTTTTTTGTGATGTTTTGTGCTTTTTTGGGTTGCATGGTCTATGTACTTTTTTCTAAAAACATTTTTTCCCTTTTACCATTTTTTTTTGGTATTGAACCTTGGAATGTTCACAACCATTTCCCCAAATTCCAACCTTTGGTGCAATTCATTTGGTAATCATAATCAAGCTCTCAGTTTGTCAAAATTTTTGGAGCTAATTTGCACATTCGTTCTTACTAACTGAAACTAAGTGATCCAGAAATAGAAAAATAGCTTTTAAAACCTTAAATTGCGAAAGTATTAATAAACCCCCTGAGATGTTTTGTTGCACTCAGAGGGGGGGGGGTATATGTACATATACCCCCCCCCCTAGTGTTCTATTAAAGATAATAGATTGGTTATTTTCACTTTACAAAAATTTTCATCAAATTTTTTATTTAGGGTTTTTGTGTGTTATCTCATCATCACCATTTTTGATGGGTCCGATCTAACTCATCTAATTTTGGTGCTAAGTTTAGCTCAAAAAAGCTCATCCAAAAAAAGGTGCTATTAGAGCCACACCCCCATTTCCCGATTAGGAAATTTATTTTTTTCGATTTTTGGACAATTTAGAATAAATTTTTAGAGCAAATTCAATGATGAAAAAAAACCAAAAGTCCATTTTTTTAGATGTTTTAATATACTGCTTTGGTTATTTACCCATTTTTCTCTGAGCTCGCTATTTTTTCAAAAGTTAATAATCTGTCATAATGTTAATTATCAAAAAGTGATTAGTTCAAAAACACACATTGAGAAAGTGACAGTAATTTCCCCATTTTTGGTGATATCCTATGTCGAAGAAAAAGTTTTGCTTTTTCATCAGAAGTGGCTGGGTTTATTTCCCAAGTTTTCATGTGCTATTCTCAATTTTGATCAAAATTTTTCTATTTTCTATCTGATCCTTAAAATAAAAATTAAAAATGAGCCACGCTTTTCATTATTTGGATGAAAAAGAACGCCCCAACAATGAAAAATTGGCAATTAAAAGACTTAACGAACAGTTCGGTAAAGATGTTTTTGATTCTTTCCCCATAGAAGCTAAAAACGGATTAATCGAAAAAGAAAGAGATATTTTGCACTCAGAATGGAGACAAATGAATAGAGATCGTTATTATGATAATAAAAGAAAAGCTCAGGAAACAGCAGAAAGAATGATTTCCATGTTTGGTGAACTAAAACATGAAAGCATAGGCTATTCGACCGCATATCAAACATTTAAATCAATAGCCTTAGGCTTTCACGAAGACGCTCTATTCCTCAAACATCCTGAATACTTATTGAATGGTAAAATTATCTCCTTCCCATTATCAACCCTACGTTCATTAAAAGATAGAATAATAGAAACTGTCAATAAAGCAGACGGTTATAAAGATATTGAAAGACCGTCTAGACATTACATGACCCTTAAAATTTATAATAATGGAAGATCCGTAGCATCTACCAAAGCTATTTTTGTTGTACAAGAAAAAGTAGATTCTGCAATAGATCATCTTTATAGGGATTTTGAAAAGTTAATTAAAGAAATATCCGAAGCTGACGAAGGATACGAACAAATCTTTTCCAATAATTCAGTTAGTAATGTAGTATTCTACTTGCTCTGCTATTATTATCCTACTCCTAAATCTATTAAAAATTGGGGCTTAAATATCCCACCTATTATTAAGTGCGAATCTTTCAAAATTTTCACTGCTAATGATGTAAACATGGATTGTGTATCTCAATGTGCTAACTTTATAAACAAACCTGATTGTGCTTCTATAAATGAACTAATTGAAGAATTAGATAACAAAGTATGCCTAATCAACCCTGCAGACCATATAGAGAATATTAAGCAAATAAAAAATTATGAAGATCTAAAAATAGACTCTAAAAGCCCAATTAAAAACATGTCTATCTTGAATCCTGATATAACCTATATTATTAAATATAATGGTCATGCAGGCGTACTTTTTGATTTAAAAAGAAATAAATACAAGAAAAGATTCACTGGCTACTCTCCATTATTAATTCACACCAAAATAGAGAAAATCACTGTCTGTTTTGACATAGAATCTTATTTTGATCCAATAGTTGAACAAAAACAAACACACGTTCCTTATTTAGCTTGTGCTTGTTTCATCTACAATGATGAAATAGGAGACATGCTAGATTTTGAAGGAAGAGATTGTGTTTCTCAATTAATTAATTATGTCGCTGATTCTGCTGTAAAATTAAACATTAAAAATATTGAGCTAGTAGCCCATAATGGAGGTAATTACGATTTCCACTACATACTATCATCTGCTTACGACCCATCCTGTATCAAAAACATTTTGATTAGAAATAACGCATTTATCAGTTTTGAATTTAATCATAAAGGTGTTATTTTCAATGTTAAGGACTCTTATTCTTTTCTACTCTGCTCATTAGCTAATGGTGCTAAAGCATTCGATGTCGTAGGAGGTAAAACTGATTTTCCCCATCATGAAATTAGATCTGCTCCAGATCTTAAGAGAGTTTTCAAAAAATGGTCATCTGTAGATACGATAATAGATCTGCACATTGAAAAAGAGAAAATGATAATCAGTGCTAAACATTTTATTAATTATTCTACAGACGAAGAGAGCAAGACCTTAATAGATTGGGCTAAGGAATATTGCAGAAATGATGTCATAGTGCTTGCTAATATATGGATTAAGTTTAAAAGTACAGTTTTAGATATTTTCAAAGCCAAAGCAGTTGATCAATGTAACACTTTAGCAGGCTTATCCTTCAAACTATTCGAATCTAATCTTCCCTTAAACATTAAATTATATCATCCAGACAAAGAAGATTATATCAACATAAGAAAGGCCCTAATCGGGGGAAGATGCATTTCAATTAATGGAGTCCATGAAAATATTTTGTGTTTAGATGTTAAATCATTATATCCTGCAGCCATGGCATACTATGACCAACCTTATGGGGAAATGATTAGGGTTAACAAAAGGGATCGAGACAGGCTAGGGATTTATCTCTGCCGAGTTAAATCCGCAGCCGTCTCTAGACACGGGTTTTTCCCAATTAAAGTAGATTCTAAAGTTACATATGTTAGCAATAGTGCTGAATATGAAGCTTGGTACACATCTGTAGATATTGATATAGGTATTCAAGAAGGACATGAGATAGAAATAGTTCGTGGTTATGAATGGGAACAAAAAGGCCAAATATTCCGCGAATATATCGAAAATGTTTTATATAAATATAAGCTTCAATTTGAAAAAGAAAATAATAAAGTCAAAAGACAAGTTATTAAAATTATTATGAATTCCTTATGGGGTAAATTTGCTCAAAAATGGATGGATACTGAATACACTATATCAGATCTAGAACATTTAAATGAATTGAATTCTAATTATCCTATTTGGGATACTCAATATTTCTTAGTTAAAACTCACGTCGACAAAGAAGTAGGATCTAAACCAGTTCAAAACGGTGTATTCACTCTTAGTTGGGCAAGATGGCACATGTTCAAGTTATGGAAAGCCATCTCTAATCAAACCAATCTTACATGTGTTTACAGCGACACCGATAGTTTATGTGTATCTAGAGCAAATTTTGATTTAAATGTTAAATTTGAATTCAATAATAAAATTATTAATGTAATAGGTTCTGATATGGGTCAATTAGAATTAGAACATACTTTTGATTCACTAGTCTGTGTCGGAAAGAAGCAATATATAGGCTCATATCTTGAAGATAATGAAATTAAATACAAGAAGAGATTTAAAGGAGTACCATTGCAGTACATTACTCCAGAATTATATTTGCATCTTTTGGATAACAAAGAAGCTCAAGTTCAATTCCTTAAATTTAGAAGGGAATGGGGTTCTGTTAAAGGCTACATAGAGGCTAAAACATTGAAGCAAACATTTTAATCATCTGATTTCTATTTTTAAAACTAAAATGGTTTCTAGATTCTCATATTTCGATGACATAGATAATTTCTTGAAAGCTTTCCACTCCCGCAAATTCAAAGAATATGTGGAAAATAATCCAAATTTTGATCTATGTTTAATTAGAGGTATTGTTCATGATTATGATTTTGCTATGCATATTTATTCTAAATACTCTAATAAGCTAACCTTCGAAATTAAATCTTTTATAGTGGCTAGAATGATAATGTCAAACGACATAAGACCAAGATTAATTAAAAAATATAAACCTAAATACATCTGGTATCCAGATTTGCCATCTATTGAAACATTAAACGAATTAGAAGCAACATTCCCTGAAATAGATTTAACTATCGCATTTACTCTTAAAAAGAAGGAGGGATATCCTTTATCTAACCTAGAATTAGGCAAAAATATTTTTCCAAACATAATTCTGAAAAACAGACCTAAACTCTTAAGCATAGAAGACTTTATAGCTGGTAAGGAAAATGATTATTTAAACGGCACTTTTGTAGATGAAATAAATTCCTTAGAAACATTAACTTCTGGAGGTAAAGCCATAAACGATTTAAATATAATCTTATATTTTGATGATAATTGGAAAACTAGCTTAATAGAAAAAGATTATCATGATTTTGTTCATTTTTAAAATCGTTTTAAAAAATATCTTTTAATTAAACAGATTCAATTCTTTCTTGTTTGCTTTGGTAAATCTTTCTTTCTCTACCGTCCATATGAGCCCAACATTTCTTTAATTTGTAATCACAGATAGGTGCAACACAATCTTTACCATTTTTGCAAATGCAATGACATCTTTTTTCAACAGGGATTTTTGGAGGAGATCTCTTCTTTCTATCTTTTTCCTTATTTTTAGTCAAATTAGTTTTGATTTCATCGAAATTGTCCAACTCCAACGCTTCTAATTTGTTTAAGATCTCTTTTAAATAAGAATCTTTCAATATGTTAATAGCTTTAGCTTCTTGTTTTCTACTCATTTTTTGTTATATATTTAATGTTCACATCTTTCTGATATTTAAAGGTAGTTAATCTCTCTGTCTCTAAAGACGCCCCTACAAATAATTCTCTTCCATTTATTGGGAAAGTTATAATGTCTAGAGCATTTTTATCTATTATCCCAATATGGCTTAAATCCATTATAGGTCCATCTTTTAATCTACCCAATTTATTATAATCATGGACTATTTGTTTGTAATACCAAGGCAAAATTTTTACATTGCTTATAACATGACCAGGAGAGAAAACCGATCTTCCATTTATTATTATGTACTCTCTCAGATTATTTTTGTCCAATATTTGAGCTTCAGGGGTAGGCCCATTATAAATATCTAATTCTCCATCTAAATTTTTCAATATTATGTTTTTATAAGAAATAAATTCGGCTCCAATATCTACAGAAATAAAAACTCCAGCATAATCTACTTCTGCACATTTATCCTCTTTTGCTCGTTTCCTAAAAACATTTTTTAATTTGAATTTCGTGTACAAAGTATTAGGAATTTTTAATTTATCTATTGGTTCCTTATTATTCAAATAAGCGAACAAATAACTCTCTTCATCCTTTCTATGATCCTTATAAGCTATTTTAGGAATATATTTCTCCGGGTTATCATCTGTTCTCCTGCCTAAATTAATGTAATTTTCATCAGAATAATAAAATATGCCAGAATTCTTAGGAAATTCCAAAAATATCAGATTCTTAGGCTTATTCATACATATAAGCGGCCATTCTTGTTGATTCTCTCTTTTAGCCTTGTACCATGTTTTTGGAGATTTAGAGACATAAGAATGATAATCTATTTTTAGTCCTATTTTATCATAAACTTTTTTAACTCTTTTTTCAACAAAGAAATATTCTTCTCTTAATTCTAAACAGAATTCTTCAAACATAGAATTATCTTCTCCTCTATATACAACACACGAGTTGACAAACTCATAAAAATTATCCTTATAACCTGCTTTAATTTTATTTTTAGTCATATTTATCCTATATTCTGAAATATTAACTCCTTCTTTTGCATTCAAAACTATCCCCATTATTTGTAAATCAAAATTAAAAATTATACAGCTAGAAACAGGTACATATTTTTTGCTTAATATTTCTAAATTAGGGATGTCTATATCTGGTTTACCAAATCTTGTAACTGTGCCTTCACATTTTTTGGTGTCTAATAAATACCATCTAGACTCTGATAATAATCCTATATCGTATTCATTTTTAGGCAATATATAAGGTATTTTGTTCTCAAATGATTTTTCGACTACTCGTCTGTTATTTAATCTTAAAACAGGCCAAGTCTTGTTTAATTCGAAATTATCAGACCAAGAAAGCTTATTTATAGGTGAGAATGTGAAAATTATCTTATATTCTAAAATGGTTTTCCACATAACGACTGTTAAAGCAAATAAATACTACTCTGAAATTCCTTTCGATTTGATAAAGCAAGAATTAGTAAACTCAGAATGTTCTTCTCCAGGGATTATCGAAATAGAGGTTAAGCCAAATAATAAGATTAAAGAGAAAGGTCCTATTATGATTAGTCCGATTAGATGGGAAAACACATTTGATTCTAACTCAGAGGTAAACATCACATGCATTGTCCAATAAAATGAGAGAAGACATAATAGAAAATTTGGATTTTTTCTCTAAAGTAACTCAATCTAGTTTGAGTGCTTTTCATGCTGCAGGGGCTAATAATTATGTTTATAGCGATATAGAGAGCATGAAAAGATCTATAACCGGTGTTACAAAAAGAAAATTGGTTACTATAATAGATTTGAAAAATGGAAAATATAAACGAATTTTTAAAGATGGATTTGAAGACGAGGTAGACGAAGATCAGGTCATGGATCCTTGTTTATATGAAAAGACTATAATAGATAAAAAATTAAATCTTCAACCTTCTCCAATAACTAGATTAGTTTTGGGCAACATTGAAACCGTAGTTGATAAGCAAATAGATAGACCTATAGAAAAGATGTTCTTTAATTTATATGATTAACTGATTAGTTCTAGCTTGTAAATATCCTGATATTGGAGTGTTTATAGCTATAGAAGCAGAATCTTTCCTGGCCACTTTTGCCAACTCATACCATTCATTAACTTCAACTCCGTCCATATAATTAGATTCAATTCCATCCCCTATTTTGATAAACATATGTTCATAATTGAATAGCTTCCCTTTTGATCCACTTTTAATCATTAATTCTATGTTTTCTTTGCTAAAAGTTATCCCATAAAATGTTAAGTCATTTAACGAAGTTAATCCTAGGTACTTATATAGCTTATAATCTTGAACATCAACTCCGTCTATATTCAAAACTTTCAATTCATCCACACATTTATTAGATATTCCATATAAATTCATTTCATCTCCATCAAAATCAGCATTAAAAGAATTGCACAATAAAGGGTTAAAGGAAATTGTTTTCTCCTTTTTATAAGTTATTTTCATTAATCTGACAGAGCTCAAATTTAAGGTAGGTTGTCTGTTTAGAATACAATAATTTGAGCCTATATTTGTTCCTATAGGGATTTTAACAGTTTCTAGATCTAAGGTTGGATCAGGAGTTATAACAGATCTAAGACATTGTTTAGTTTTGTGCCCCTCAAATAATTTATGGAAATAACCATTTTTAGAGGTTAATAGTTTTCTGGTCTCTTTTAATAATTTTTCTTCTTTTATATTTTGTTTGCTATAAATGTCATTTATAGCCTTACTTCTCAAGCAGAGAGGCAAGCTAACTATATTCTTATATATTCTAACATCTAAAGGATCATTACTTCCAAACATTTTATCATCTGTTTCCTCTAAATCTTTTTTATCTAGCTGAATTATAGAAAATTTGTTTTCTTTAAGCAAAATATCTAATCCTAAACATCTAATTATAGATAAGCAAATTAATAAATGCTGATTAAGTTTTATCTCCTTCTTACAGCATCTTGGATTAATTTTACCACTATCTGGACAAACAAACGCCTTAACTAAATCTACGCTCCATATCTCTTTAATTGTCTCCTTAGCGTTAATAGCTAAAAGAACATCTCTTTCCATTTGGCCAAATCTTAAGCCTCCGTTCCGTTTCTTGCCTCCTACAGGCTGTTTTGTTATTTGGTCTATTGTAGGATTATTAGAACATTGTAATTTGTCTGCTACTTGATGTCTTAATGCTAAATATTTGCAATTAGATACTAATATCTTGTTTTTAACTTGTTTTTCATAAATAAAAACATTTTCATAATTTTCTCCCATTTCTTTAATTTGTCCTAATGTCATTCTAGAAGGAAAAGCATGTGGATTCATTATAATATCTATGTAGATTTTTTGATTATTATCAAAATAATAAGGGCATTCAAAATTATCCAATATTTTAGAAATAACACCTTTTTGACCATGTAAACTGGTTAATTTATCACCGACTTCCAATATCTTATTTTCATGAATTATCATTCTAAATCCTTTTTCATCTCGCTCTATCTTGACTACCATTCCATGTGTGGAAGATTTAATTACCTCTATAGTCTTTATTAATTTAGGATTAAATATTGTGAACAAATTATCATCTGGGTAAACTTTGTCTCCTTCCTCTTTAAATATGGACACAACCTTTGCCTCGCTCTCTCTATAAATTTTTTGCTTTGTATAGGCAAATTTTTCAGCAAATGAATTAGAAACAACTAAACCGTCCTCTATATTGAACCCAAACCAAGGCATTATAGCTACTTTAGCAGAAAAGTCTATTTTATTCTTTAAAAATTTTGTATCATTGATTAGATTGATATATCTATCATCAAAATCTATATATTGCTTCAACATAGAGCACATGAAAGTAGCTCTTATAGGTGGATTATGAAAGATAAAAGGTATTTTAGATGCTGCGTAACTCAAATAATTATTGGAAGAGATTATTCTACCTTTCTTTGAAGACGCGTAAACAAAAATCTCGCATTTAATAATATCGCATCCTATTTTCGCTAATTTTTCAACATATTCATCATTTATTTTGCCCACATAATTAGAATTTAAAATTAGGAAAAGATTGTTAGATTTTGAAGCACTTATTGGAGGTATTAACAAATCTTCACTTGTTAATCTTGCCCCTAGAGCTAAATATCTAACAGTGCCGCAAATCAGACCGTCTGGGGAATGAACTGGGCAAATTTTACCTTTCTCATATTCTTTTACAGTTCTGTCTAATAGAGACATATTTTCTCTTTCCGAAGGATAGGTTATTCTTCGTATGGATTCTATGTCTGAAATCATGTTATAATGCTTCATCTGTTCTGAAACGGTATTAACCTCTCTCAAATGTTTTACTTTCCAAGAAGAAGTTCTAAAAGCTTTATTTAAACTCAATTTTAATTCAAACATATCATAAATTAATTCACCTGGAGTTAATAATCTAAAATTATGATCAGGCTGGTCTATAACTCCTAACCAACATCTAAACATATATTCTAAACTTCTTTGATCAAATTCATCAAATAAAGAATTAGAAAAATTATCTTTGCTAAATTTTGAAATAATTAGAAAATGATTGTAAACAGTCTCATCTTTTATAAATTCTCTCCAGTTTATAGGGATATTCCAATTTTTAACTTTATTGTTCTTCAGTTCAGTTATTACCATATCAAACATGCTATTAATTCTAATTTTGTCACCATTAGATAAATAAGCTGTATCTTTAGTAAAATTATTTTTAATCTTATAATAAATATTGTTCATAGAATGACAAGATCCATTAAAAATAAAATAACCCTTTATATTTAGCACACTTTTATGCTTATCAAACTTAGATCCTATCATAATAGGCAATTCTTGTCGCTTAAAAATAAAGGAATATGTCTTACCATATTTAATGCATTCTTGAGGACTATATTTAGGAACAGATTCGCTCTCGTCTATAGCCTCAAAATATTTATTATAAATTTCTATTTGCCCAAAACTAGTTTCCATTTAAACAAAAACAGTTTTAAAAATCAGATACTTAATTCTAAATCGGATTCATCGAATTCGATAGAATCTGCATTTTTCTTAATAACCACTAATTCGTTGACATACAATTGGACTGTCTTCGTCTTATTTTCAGCATCCTCAAAATAAGTTGGAATAGAGATACTGACTAATGCATCGAAGGAAGATTTGAACAAATCATCTAATTCTGCACCTTTGATGGTAGTCTTTTGATTAATCATGTAATTCTTAGTTGCTGGGGGATCGATACCTAATTTATGATAAACCGGTTCCAACGCATCGTCTAATTTCTTTGATTTAATATTGATAAATGTTTTACCAAAATCATTCTTTTCAACAGGGTTAATTCTATAATACTTGTTTTTCAAAGTGAAAATTAATTCAGAATCTTCATAATAGACTTGATGCAAAAACTTATTGCTATCCTTAAATTTAGTCTTTTCACCAACTTGAATCTTGTTTTCCTTAATATAATCGTAGACAACCATTTATGAATTATTATTAAGAGTCAGATAAGGACTAACGTTTTAACTCGATTTGTCTTTCTATAAATCTATTTTCCAGTTTTATAACGGAAATTATGCTAGAAACCAGAGGTTCGCATTTCAAATTATCGGCTATTTCTTTTATTTCATATTTAGTTAGGTTTTTTATCAATTTGCCTCTTTTACTATTTTTGCTCTTTTTATTGTTTAAATATGAAATTCTAAAATTATCGTCTACACAAGATTTCCAAATTGAATAACCGTTTTCAAAGGGCTTGTTTATTTTGAAAAAATCTGATATATTGAAATTGCTAGAAATTTGTCCTACAGATACCTCTCCTTCAACTTGATATATTTTGGCCCTATATTCATAAAAGTTGCACCAAGATATTTTATATTTATTGCTATCAAAACAATCTGTCAAATCCCAAATATACAGGCCAATTTTAAAAATAGTTATATTGTCTACTTTAGGAGGATTTAAAGTCAAAAACTTGAAAGAGCTTCTGCTTTCCTTTTTAAAAGAATTTGCTTTTTCTACTATCTGTCTTTCTTTATTTATAGCCATGTCATAAATTATAGTGTCTACCGAATCTTTGCAAGCATGTAGATACACTTTAACATTTTTGCTCTTTGGAGGTAAAAATCTATGAGAATTTATTCTAACCGTTCTGCCCACACACTGATTTATTTGTGAAAAATTCCAATGCGGAGTCAATACATGGACATGCCTTGTTCTAGACAATGTTATAGATTCTGAAATGACTATAGAACCTATTAAAATATTTATATTTTTGCCATTTACATTGGATAGTGAATTATATTGGCTTAAAATAGATTTAATTTCCTCTCTACTTGTTGTCCCAGTAATAGCTGCATAATGCTTGCTAGCAAATTTATTCTTATAATTAGAATAACCTGAGCTTTCGAGAACATCTACTAAAAATTTTATCCCTCTATCTATATAGAAACAAAAGACAACTGTCAATTCATTATCTACTAGTGTAGACATTAATTTATAAATTTTAGAGGATTGTTGTTCTAGAGGGATAGCAGGATCAAATTTTGATGATAAAGTTAATGCAGTTTGTCTTCTAACAGAATAAATATCATCTTTCTTATTTTTTAATTTGGAATACATTTCTAATTGTTTCCCCTTCATTTCTGAGAAAAATAATGTAACGCCTCTATAATCATCGCCTATATATTTTAATTCAACATCTTTTAATTGATCATTAGAATCAGCAAAAATAATTTCTGATCTTTCGCCGGTTATATTTAACAATGTTTCGAACTCTTTTACATCGTTCACCATAGGAGTAGCGGTTATAACTAAAAATTTAGTGTTCTGGAATTCAGAAAATTTATTCTTTAACTTCTTAAATCTTAGACCTGATTCTTTTAAATTATGAGCTTCGTCTATAACTATTAAATCGAATGTTGAGAAATCTGTGCTATCTTGAAAATAAAATTTGCTGAATGTCATTCTTTTAATAGAATCCTTATTAGATTTTAATCTGTTATCGGCGACAAATTTGTTATATTCTTGTTCAAAATTAATTATAGAATTTAAACTATGAGATAAAAATAAAACTGAAAATCCGTTAGCTACAAAAGAATGAGACAAAGCAGCTGCAGAATATGTTTTGCCTAGCCCTGTATTTACACAGCACAATAAACTTCTATACGGTGATTCATAGTTCAAATAAGAAAAAATTAAATTCTGATGTTTAAATGCATTGTTAGAGAACACATGGTTCTTAATGTATTTTGTATCTTTATAAAATAACTCTATTTCTGACATGATTTAAATGTTATCGTACTATCATATATAGAGTTTTATATCCGAACATAGAATATAAATATCTGATGTAAATCTTTTTCTTTAAATCAGTATTTATATCGAACATTTTTACTGCATCTTCCCATAAAATTTCTTTTTCTACTATTAAATTACAATTTTTAGCTATGTCAGTATTCAACATTTTGGCTAAAGAAGCTGAAAAATTAGAAAATGATTTAGTCGATATTGAATTGGAATTAAGAATGCCTATAATAGCTAGAAATGATGTTATTTTTGGAAAAGAGTATGACATCATATATTATGCGTCTCAGCAATACCCTGGATTAATTTTTAGGTCTAGAGAAGGGAGGAATATTATAGAAACTAAAGAAACCTATAGAAAGGAAAAATATAAAAATGGGAATATTGTGCTAAGCATAGAGCAAACTCATTCTAGACAAGAATTAAGAATTAAATTGATACCTAGCAATAAAAGAAGGGTTAAGAGAGCCGTTATATCAAATGACCCTCATACAAGCATAACAGCTTATAAAGGAGGCTATATGCTAGAAATAGAATTCAATATAAATAATTGGCAAATGGTTCAAGAAATTGAAAAAAGATTTAATTATGATTATTGGCCGTCTCCAAAGCCTATGGAAATATCGGCTAAAGATTTATCAAAAGTATTTAATTATGATGGTGATTGGATATTAGCTCCTAAAGCTGACGGAGAACATATTTTGTTGATAGAGGGGAACGGAAAAAGAACTATTATTTATGATATTGGAAAAACAGAGGGAGATTGTCTAATTGGAGAAGAAATAAATGTTTATGAGGGGGAAAAGATTGGAGAAAAAATTTATTTGTTTGATTGTTTGAAATTCGATGGGAAGGATTTAAGAGCAGAAGATTATTTAAAGAGAAGAGAGAAAATTAAAGAAAATAAAAAGGAAGCATATGTTATAAGTAGCGAACAGGTTTTGAAAAAATTATTGGATTATAAATTTGATTTCCCTATTGACGGTTTTATTATAACCAATAGATGGAAATTTGGGATTATCTATAAATCTAAATTTAAACCTACCGTTGATTTAAGATATAGGGGCGGATATTTATATTTGGAAAATGAGATTGATATTAATGAGGCTAGGAAATATGAGGGAGAATTAGAATTAATGGAAGAAGAAATTTATGAGTTCGATGTAGAAATGAACTTAATAAAGAAGAGGGAGGACAAATTGTATGCAAATTATAAAATGTGCGGAGAGGAAAATCCATTGCATAAAATAGCGTATGGGGAAGGAATTCCATCTTTGAGAGCCTTTCATAATGAGGTTAAAGTTATGTTATTGAATAAGATAAAACAAGTTAACGGATTATTAGATATAGGTAGTGGGAAAGGAGGAGATGTGGCTAAATGGGGTAGGTTTGAAAAGGTTTATGCAGTAGATCCTGAATTAGATATAAGCCAGAAACGGAATAATATTATCGAGATTAGGGATAGGATACAGAATTTAAATTTAAAGGATATAGATTATAGCGCTGTAAGTATTTTGTTTGTGCCATGGGATGATAGTTTTATTGATATATGTTCAGGGAAAGAATGCATTATAGCTGTTATGAATAAACCTGTGAACTACTCTTGCAATGTATGGGTATGTGACACTCTGCAGGGTTACGTGAGGTTACAAGTGAAATCTACCAGAACGGCTGAATTAGTAGAAGAAAAAATTTGTCGAACTAATTTCGACACAAATTATGAACTAAAAATCGACCTCGAAAATGGTACTAACGACGAAAAGAAGTTGCTGAAAATGTACTGCTATTTTTATTTTCCAAATGGCTTGGTATTTTCTTAATTTTTTAAAACTTATTTAAAAATAAAAAAATGGCTCTAAATAGGACAAGAATTCGAAAATTTTTTAGAACTAATTTTGAATTTTTTTGTACGTACTAAATCACAGATTTTTAGAAAATTTATGGGTCGAAAAATATATTAAACGGAAATGAATACCTACTGTTATATACAAAAAATAGGGGGTGTAAAAGCTATAGCATACAAAAAAAAAGTGGCGAAACTCTACCATTGAACACTCGCTAGTTTTCGCGAAATCGCATTAGGAATTGTTAAAAAAGCTCTCAGTTTGTCAAAATTTTTGGAGCTAATTTGCACATTCGTTCTTACTAACTGAAACTAAGTGATCCAGAAATAGAAAAATAGCTTTTAA
>JNNM01000008.1:779908-902826 GCA_002895615.1 Saccharomycopsis sp. UWO(PS) 91-127.1
CCGTAGCACCGTTGAGTGTACTCTTTCGCCATTGCTGTACTGTCTGATCCAGTGATCTTTGTGGAAGCGCAGCATTCTGTCCCTGTACCATCTCCGCCTGATGTCGATTCTCTGGCGCCAGGTGACGTACCCTATTTCCTTGTGGATGACCACCGTGTTTGCCCGCGGGTGGTATCCCATTGTTCTTTTGATGAACTTGTTCTGTATTGTTTGGATCTCCCTTAACTCCTTGCTCTGTATGAATTGAGACCATATTTCAATGCAGTACTCCATGACCGGCCGTGAAATATGGTCTCAAGGGAAACTAGGGTGTATACCTTTTCAAGATCAGTGTATGGCACAAGATATGTAATACACACAACAGCATACAATCCTTAACTAAAAAAACACAATGCTACACTCCCTCAAGCCTATAGAGAAAGACAGCTCTCATGAATTAAGGATCTTTTCGTACAGACGTTATTACGCATGTTCCTGTTTTATAGAGTGACAAGGTGAGCAAGGTACCTTTTGTGATTTGAGAAGACTCTTGATCCTGACTTTTGGTTCCACGACCAGTTGAATGCTACATCGACATTTATCTGGGGAAAAGATGCAGCCAAAAATTGTTATAGGAATTTGAGTAGGAGGACCCTCCTTGCATTCATTTTTAAATATTGCCAGATTGGGGAAGTGTCCATCATTTTTTAGTCTTTTTTTTTAGCTTCCATTGACACAAATGTGGATATACTGGAAAGACAAGGATAAAATGTTGATCATTGAGACTACTGATTTAAAACATGGAGATGAATGGCGCACATTGAGCAGGTGAATTCATTGTACAATTTCCTACCAAAGTGAGCTTTCTAGATGGGAGAAACAAGTTCATCAGATCCAACTTAGGATCTACAACACAATTTTGGTTTCATGAATGAGCCTCGTTGGCGTATGTATTTTGGTGATGATAATTAAAGATAGAGAATCAGATCGAAGAAAAGAAAACGTGGTTCTGGAAACTAACCACCAGGAGAGAAAAAATGTAACAGTAAAGAGCTGCTGATCTTCTTCTCAGCAATGAACATTATTCTATTTGGAATGCTTTTTTGCAGATTTTTGAATTGGTATTATGTTGAGATTTCGCTGTGTCCCGCTTTGAATTAAACGTAGCTAGTGGTGGCGACATATTTAGTCGAAACCACCCAGACAGTCTCAGTGACGGTGTAGGTGCTAGAAGAGGAAACTGCGGATGAAGAAGATGCAGAAGATGCAGAAGAAGACGAAGGGGTTGGAGTTGGAGCCGGCGCTTCAGAAGCAGAAGAAGGAGCAGGAGCTGATGTGGAAGCTGCTGAACTTGATTCAGAAGCAGATGAAGAAGCTGCTGCTTCAGCAGTGGTAGTGACCCAGATAGTGATAACTTGATTAAATTTAGGCAAAATTGTGGATGTCACCTCAACACCATTGACAGTGTTGACAACAGTAGATTCGGTAACAGACAATGAAGGTGGTGCAATAGTTGGAGTGACAACTGGCTGGCCTGGGGTGACGGTTAAAGTAGCGGTGGTGAAACTTTGAATAATGGCCTTGTTCTGACTGGCAGCGGCGGAAACCACTGACAAGAGTGAAATGAATGGGATTAAAAACATCATTTTTGCTGTTGTTAATATGTTTGAGGGTAATAAAACGAGCGAATCAATAGAAAAGATATCAAGTCCAGGAACAAAAACTATTCGATATAAACCAAAGCTGAAGAGTAAAAAAAAATTGTAGAGAAAAAAACTTTTTGTTTTTTGAATTGTTATAATTCTATTATTATTCTATTATTCTATTTTTTCTTGTTTAGTCTTTGTTTGTTTGTTTATTTGTTTTCATGAAAAAAGGGGTTCCCTCATTATATAATCACATCATACTTGGATTATGTAAACAAAATCAATGTTTGTACAACCCCAGTCCATTCCATGCTACAACCCCAAAAACTGTTGTTAGACCCTTTCTGAGTATACTACTTTCTATTTTGAGAACCTTACCAGTTAGCTTACCAGTTAGCTTAGCTTTGTACTTCAACCTCAAAGCGGCCATTTACTAGTACCATATATAGTTGCTTACCATTTCATCGAATTTTGAAAAGGCGGGCGCAAGCTACGATTGAGGAAGAGATCAGGATAGACGGTCAACTTCATTCACACCACTACCACCCTGGTCTTCTAGCAATGCGGCTAGTATAACAACCAGCCCAATAGAGAAGACAGCCGTTCAAAAGCTTAGAGATAATGCATTTTGTTATCAGCACAATCTACAATATACAATCTCAATCGTTCTGTTCTGCAGTTATGTCAGGTGGACGCTTCAATATGATCAACATCATCACTCAACAGTGCGATTTTGAACATCTTTCGAAATTTGCCCTGTTGGTGGCCTTGTTTTGGGCTATTTTCCTTCAGATATTTGACACTTGCGCTTGAACCCTGAGGATTAAGATGTGCAAGCTAGAGTTTGATTCTGCTACAGCCGGAACAGATTACTCAATAAAAGATTGATACTCTCGCCACATTACCATTACATCATTTTCGTTTGAGGATGTCTACTTGCTCCTCGCAATCACTTTCTCCAAAGGTGCTTTGATATTATTTTTTTTTCCCCGACGGCTTTAAATGGTTATAGAAACCATTGAAAAGAAAGAAGCCAAAAGAAAAAATTAACCCTAACATTAGGAATGGAAAGGAAGGAAGAAGCACTTGTACAACAAGAAGAAAAAGATCTATTGACATGTCCAGCATATGTCCCATCCTTTATTGAAACTCTTGACTATAGAGGTAACTTTTCCTCACATTACTGATGACAAATAATTGACCTCATCGATCGATCATCCGTTTCAATCATTTGAATCAGTACTGCATCATCTTTGCTTATTCTATCAACTTTTCTGAACGTCAAAAATCCGAATGAACATCACCATGGTTTAGAGCTGCACTGTCATCAAACAAAGGCATTTAAGAACTCCAGCAGGGCAACGAGATTACATCTATTTGGCTACAGAAAATATTGCGTCAGGGGTTGGGACAAGTCAAGTGTTTGAAGACCAGGGATTTTCAATAGTGGACCCCAAAGAGAGGTCAATGTAGTGCAAGTGTCTATTCAAAGCATGAACAAATAAGTTAGCATACTTACAATCTTGATTCTGAACCTATTTTTTAGTAGTTCAGCATCTAGTGGATGAATTCGTTCACCACTATAAATTTGTTATGCCAGGGGATGTGGAAGAGAGTGTAACCAATTAGAAACTAAACCCGTTTCTATAGGAGACCCGCGCGGTTAAAACAATCTCCTTTTATGATAATTTTTTGTGGTGGTAGATGCTTCCTGCAATACTCCAGGTCTGTTCTCTATTGTACATTATGCCATGGGGGCTAAACCTTATCACCCTCCCCACCTTTTGTGAATTTTGCACATCTTTCCATCTTTCTATCTTTTGAGTGAGTTGGCCTCCCGGGCTGTTTTCAAATGTTCTTGTTATGGATTGGCTTCTCATCAAATTCTATCTAATGTCCAGTTTTCCTATTTAGATCTTCCGATAATTTATGCACTACGTGCATAGTCCGGATGCCCGGTCTGGCCAGAGTATATATGTGCTAAAAGCACGTCGGAGTTTTTCACCTCGCATCCCAGCCCAAAATCACGGATAGCCCTTTCAAGACAATATTACAATACATCATATTGTTTGGAAGGGATAAGTGTGAGGGTATCAACAAAAGAAAAAGAATCATTACATCATTGATGTTGGTTGAATCCCTTTTCTAGTTAATTATTGATGCGAATATAGTGTATCAAAAATATTGAATGTCGTGCGGTAAAATGATCTGGTTACGTGCTGAAATCCTAGTGGCTACTATTGAATTATAAAAAGGAACATCAGAAAAAAAAAGATGCTCAAGTTGTATAAAGGTACCATGTGGGGAATGTATATTTATTTTTCACTTCTCTTTCTTTTCCAGGTCCTGTGTGTATATAGGTGTTTTGAGTGGGAAGTCGAGATGAGTGATATACCCCGAGTGACAGGCAGAAAGTATTGAAAGAAATGTGGAGTGTGAAGTACGAAGTAATGAACGAACCCGATAACTCTAGTGCGGTACTATAGCTAACTACCGAATTCTGTTTCCTGCTAGACCAATTGGGATTCATCATGTGGTATTCACGCTCGTTGTTCGTAAGGCTGATACGCTCAAAAGTGTTGGGAAAAAGAAAAATACAGTCAATCATGTAGCATACCTGCAAAGCATCCAGTCTAGCGTTAATTAACAAATTTAAATTTTATATGCAAACGGGTGTTTTGATTGTTTAACCATTTGAAGTTCCTTTTCAAGTTTTTACTGTATTGAAACAAGCTGATTACATCATAAAGCAGAAGGTCAAGAGTGATTAAAATGATAAATATTACTTGATTCATATTGAAATAGATTTCTAGATGGAAAAGACGTGGAATTCTTGGTAGGCGGAAATTGTGCTGGTGGTGGGGCTTGTAGGCCAAGCAATAATCTCAATATCCATGTTTGATAATGTGTGTTCTTGGCTGGCTATAATGTGTAAGCAGAGTTTCTCCGAAAGCTGGCTTCTTTTTGCTGGCTCTACCAAGAATTAAGAGGAAAAAAAAATGTACAGAACTCCTTCATGCATACTCACCATACTAAAAGAAATATAATATGATGTAACCTGGCATAAAATTCTCAGAATTAAAAATTTTCTGTTTTTGTACATCCACAACTCACAAAGTTGTAAATCAAAATCAATAAAAAAGAAAGAAATGTTAGAAAAAGCCCTTCAATTTTCTTTTTTAGGTTTGAACTACTGTGTATACCTTTATTCTTGAGCACAATTGTAGTGAAAACTCAAATATAAATAGTCGTGAGAATCCCCCAATTACTGAATTCGGGGTTACTTTCTTCTCTTTCTTTTTCTCTCCTTTGTGAAGTGTAAACTATAACATCACAATTAACAGATCACAATGTTTAGTGTTTATGCTATAATCGATAAAACGGTTAACCGTACTACCACTTCTGGTCTTACAGGTGATAAGCTTAGATGGTGGATCACCGGTATTGCCTGTATTGGGTTCTCGCTTTTCGGTTACGATCAGGGTGTGATGGGTTCCATCATCACAGCCGACCAATTCAACTACGAATTTCCCGCCACCAAATCCAAAGGTAGCGACGACAGACACGCTACAGTTGTGCAAGGTGCCGTTGTCTCTTGTTATGAAATTGGTTGTTTCTTTGGTGCCATCTTTGCACTTTTCAGAGGTGACAGATTTGGCAGAAAGCCAATGATCATCATTGGAGCATTCATCATTGTTATTGGTACCATTATTTCCGTGACTGCATTCAGAGATTCCTGGGGTACCGGCCAATTCGTCATTGGTAGAGTTATCACTGGGATTGGTAATGGTATGAACACTGCAAGTATTCCAGTTTGGCAATCTGAAGTTTCCAAGCCAGAAGCTCGTGGTAGAAATATTTATATTCAAGGTTCCACTGTTGCTTTAGGTACCCTTATTGCTTACTGGCTCGATTTCGGTATCAGTTATGCAAATTCTTCTGTTTCATGGAGATTTCCAATTGCTTTCCAAATCTTTTTTGCATCTCTTTTGGGTTTTGGTGTTTGGGGTTTGCCTGAATCCCCAAGATGGTTGGTTTCCAAAGGGAGAGATGATGAAGCCGTTGAAATCTTGGCTAGACTCGAAAATTTGGACGTGAATGATGATTATGTTATCTCTGAGCTCACTGTTATCAAAGAAACTGTTGAAAGATTCAATGCCCCAATTTCCACAAAAGAAGTTTTCGACACTGGCAAAAGCAAGAATTTCCAAAGAATTGTCATTGGTGCCAGTACCCAATTTTTCCAACAATTTACTGGTTGTAATGCCGCCATTTACTATTCCACTGTTCTTTTTGAAACTTCTATTCAATTGGAACACAGATTGGCTTCTATCTTGGGTGGTGTCTTCTCCACTGTTTACTTTTTGGCTTCTGTTCCTGCTTACTTCATGGTGGACAGTGTTGGTAGAAGACCTTTGTTCCTTTTTGGTGCTGCTGGTCAATGCATCTCTTTCATCATCACTTTTGCCTGTCTTACACACCCAACTGCTGAGAACGCCAAGGGTGCTGCTGTCGGTCTTTTCTTGTTCATTACTTGTTTCGGTACTTCTATTTTGCAATTACCATGGGTTTACCCACCTGAAATCAACTCTTTGAGAACGAGAACTGTTGGCTCTGCCATTTCAACTTGCACAAACTGGATTTCCAACTTTGCAGTTGTCATGTTCACTCCTATCTTTGTTCAAGATGCAGGCTGGGGTGCTTACTTGTTCTTTGCCATCATGAATGCTCTTTTCATTCCTGTCATTTACTTTTTCTATCCAGAGACCGCTGGTAGATCCTTGGAAGAAATCGATATCATCTTTGCCAAAGCTCACTTTGACAAGCAATTCCCATTCAAAGTTGCTGCTGCTTTGCCAAAATTATCTTTGGCTGAAATCAAACAGCAGACCGATGACTTGGGAATTTACGAAAATGATGATCTCAAGGGTATCAAAAACGAGCACGTTGAATCTGCTTCCTCTACTGATGAAAAAGAAACCGGCCACATTTCTGATAACCGTGGTGAAACACTTTTGCAACCCACCGAGAAATGATTGTTTTTACAATGTTTTCCTCATTTTTTTTTAAGCACAATTACAAAAATTTATATTCGTTTTATATCATATCAACGTAAGGACAATTTTCAGCTGCTAGCATAAAGTCCGTTGGAATATTCGCTTACCGCAATTGTGAAGGTCATGTGATGAAGAGAAAACTCGAAAATAAAAGACATTCAAAAAATGCAAATTGGGAAGAGTAGATTTACCTATCATTATTCGATGCCCATGCCAGAATCACTTTCATATCAAAATGAGTCTCAGTTCCAAAACTTTCCGCACACGGTCGCAACAAGAGGCGTTTGAAAGAACGATTACGGGAAGATACCAGAAGGCCATGAAAAGGCGGCCGTTCCTATACTTTGGTCTTCCCTTTTTAACGTTAATGGCCGTTGGGTCAGTGGTTTTAAGTAATTTCACCGCAGTAAGATACGAGAGAAGAGATCAAAGGGTACAGGAAATTGACCAGGAAGAGCACATGAAGCAGGTGAAGAACAAGAGGAAAGTCGATGTCAAGGAAGAATTCTATAAGCTTCAGCATATGGCAGAAGATGATTGGGAGCCAGTGCGAGTACCCAGAATGAAGGGCGAATCCGATAATGTGTTTTGATTCTTTTAGCAGTCAAGGGCCTCAGAATGTCCTTGTTTTGCGTACAAACTATAGCAACATATCATGTATATATGATCAAAAGAGTATCGGCTGTAGCTTGGTCTTACAAAGAAGTCAATACCGACTTCGATTTCCGACTCTTGATATCAGAGTGGGAAAAAAATTTAGAAAAATTGAATCCAACAGGAGGTAGTGCTTTGGTCAAGCAAGAAAACAACCGTATAAAACATAGAGAATGTCCTCTTTCTCTGAAGAGATATTTGCAAAAAAGCTTCAAGGACTAAATGAAAGCCAAAACTCCATAGTAGGTCTCTCACAATGGATCCTTTTTCACTACAGAAAAGCCCCAAAGATTGCTCGTACCTGGAGTGCGGCAATCGACAATGCACCACCTGATAAAATACTAGCACTCGTGTATTTGGTGAACGACGTGATTCAACAAGCAAAAGCAAAGAAGCAACTGCAATTCGTCGATGAGTTTGGGAGATGTGTGGAAAGTTCTTTGGCTAAGGCATATAGCAAATCTGATTTCAAGAGTAGACCTAAAATAAAACGTTCAGTCTCGGTATGGAAGCAGAGGGAGGTTCTTCCCAATTCAACATTGGACAAAATTTTCAGGGCTTTTGATGAAGTGGACCAGACAGAGGGCGCTTTTCTGACTTCTAGTATCGCTGGTTCTGCTTCCTCTTCATCCATCAATTTTGCCACTCCTCAATTGAAAAGCTTGAATGAATCCTACACAAAACTCAACAAAAACACACAAGCCTTGAATAAATCTTTGGCTCATTTTGCATCTGAATATGAGAAGTTGTTTGGCGAGGATGCTAACTTGCCGTCTCCCGAATTGTACTTAAAACAAACCAATGACTTGCTCACACATTATAACACGGTAGTAAAACTGAATTTCGAGAATACAGTGTTGGACCAAAAGAAAATCATTGCAGACTTGCAAATACTTCTAGACTCCCAAAAGAAAACATTGACAGCAACAGATACTCTCACCAAGTTTGAAGAGCAAAACCTGTTGAAGAATAAGATGGAAAAAATTACAGAAACAAAAGGTGAACTTGAAATGATGACAGGAGGAGATACAGATGAATTGCAAGCCCCATCATACAGCCCAGTGGTATCAGAGAATGAAGATGACGCTTATGTTCCTGGTAATGATGGTGATG
Organism: Saccharomycopsis sp. UWO(PS) 91-127.1; assembly: GCA_002895615.1. Taxonomy (NCBI): domain Eukaryota; kingdom Fungi; phylum Ascomycota; class Saccharomycetes; order Ascoideales; family Saccharomycopsidaceae; genus Saccharomycopsis; species Saccharomycopsis sp. UWO(PS) 91-127.1. The sequence goes on from JNNM01000008.1 coordinate 788,358, forward strand.
GTATTGTTAATGGCAACACTGCTCCCACAAAGAGCGTTGATGTCAATGCTGTGGTTGAAGATGACGACGCGATTCCTATGTACACAGCAGATAGCGATGAAGACGATGAAGACGAAAAGAAAGAACCCCCTGAAAAGAAGCAGAAAACTGTTGCCCCTCTGTTTGATGCCGCCCAACTTCTTGAGCAACTAAAGCTGTTGCCTAGATAAACAAATGATAAAAATAATAGTAATAATAAAAGAAAATAACGCTCTTTGCTGTACGTTACTAGTGAGATTCATCTTCAGAGAAACCCGTTCTGACGTCTGCAATAGATTCCCTAATAGGGGTGTATGAAGTCGATCCAGCTTCCAAGTGACGGCATTGATAGTAGAAAAACACATCTGTTACAAGACAGCATACCCCTAACATGAAGTAGAAACGCACCATATAGGGATCTTTCGCAAGAGGTGAAATGAACATGCCCCCTACTGAGCCAGCAGCGGAGGTCAAAAGAAAGACGCTCATAATAAAAGAGCGCATTGATTCAGGGGCATTCGCATAAGCAAACTCCAACCCTGTAACTGAAGCTAAAATTTCACTGAAGGCCACCAAGAAATAAGCAGGAGCTTGAACAAGCACATGCACATGATTTGGCTCTTTAGTATCCAAGCAAGTTAATGGCAGGTCATAACACGGTCCAGCTGAGTAGATAAAGTATTGAACTAATGCTGCGTAGAACATTGCCAAACTACCCAAGAAAAATCCGCAGGTGATTCTTTTAATGGGTCCGAACTCAATCCTCAATCTGGTTTTGATGAATGGATACAAGTACCTGTCACAAAGAGGTATAAAGATAATGATTGTCAATGGATTGATATTCTGCATCAAGTCGTTAGGAATTCCATGGAGCTCCATTTCTGATGCCTGTGTGACAAAATTATTCAACATTTGACCGTAGACCATCCAATAAACGGTAAAGTAGATACAAACTTTACAGGCTTTCAATGCCTTGTGAACATCGTCGACAAACCTATTGGTCCAAGGTGCTCCATCATACTTGCAGGTATCAAAATCGAGCTTGTTTTTCATCGCCTGGATGGTTATACTGAAACTATGTGAAATTGCTGTTTTCGACGGAGCTTTGTGAACATACAGCTTCTTCCCTCGGATAAAGATCACCAATCCCACAACGAAGCAAACAAAGGCTGTTAAAAAAGCAGCCCAGAATCCTACTCTTGCCTCGAGCGTTGTAGTAATTATCGCGGCCAATGAGCCAGTATTGATTGCCAAATAGAATATCATAAACACACGCAGCATTGTTGTTGCATGATCCACAATAGCAACGCCTCCACCATCCAGATCTGTCTTCATATACGGCTCAAACGGTTTGAGGCATTCGGCAACAAGAGGGCTCACATTCGACTTCACCCCACCCGTGCCTAGCCCAATAAATATAATAGCAATAATGAATGCTGAAAACGCACCGCCAGAGCCACTCATTAATGAACTCACAATCAAAAACAATATGCCAATTAAGTAAACACAACAAAATATCAAAATTGTTTTGTATTTTCCCCAAAGCGTATCGCTGCACCAAGCCCCCAATATTGGACACAAATAACACCAAAACTGAAAAAAATAACTCAAAACAGCTGCCCTTTGACTGCCCAACCCCAACAACCCAGGGATTTTGTCTCCTGGAGAGTTGGTCATATAGTTCATAAACACCCCACTTAGCCCATAGAAACAAATTCGCTCGCAGCACTCGACCAAAGTAACAGTCCAGCATGGGTGGCTGAGAGGAAGTTTTGCTGCAACTTTTGGATAATCGCGATCTACGAAAGGTTCGATATCGTCAGCACTGCTGGCGTCGTCGAAGTTCCTTAGAGGAATTTCATCCTCCAACATGATGGTGGTGAAATTATTAGTTAAGCACTAAACTCACAATTCGCGTGGACGTCAATTTTTTACTTTTCTCAAAATTCAGATCTAGAGCGGCCACTTTATCATGACATTATCCAGCATTGAAGTTATGCACACAAGGGCATCAAATTTACGGATAAGAATCTCAACATCATTTAATGCCTAAAAAATTTTTTTTTTCCTGAAGTTAATAATATATAATAAGTCACCGAATTACTAAGTTAAAACTAGTTCCTCTCTTATTGGCTCGTATTGATAAAATGCCATTCTATGTCCAGGACGCTCTTGTTGGAGGCGGATTGGCAGCTTATACTCAATCTGGTGGCAGACCTACCGTGGGGTTGTTGGTTGCTACCCTTTATGCATTTTATAGGTTCGGCATTAGCGAAAGAGAACAAGAGGATGAGCAGCACCATCAAAATGAAAAAGTTTTCTCGAATAACAGAGAAAACGTGGAAGCTTTGAAAAACTTAACATCGACTATCAATGGAAAAAAGAAATACGTTAAGGTGGGCAACAAGTTGAAGCTAGTGAGTGTGAAGGAACAAGAAGATGAAAGCAAGAAAAATCAACAAGATGCAATTGCGGTTGATTTCACTAAATCTTCGTCGGCAGTGCCTGAAAAGAAGATCAGACGTAAAAGAAGGGCCCCTAAAATAATCAAGGGAGAAATTCCTAAGCTGCAAGCGCCTGTTCTCGTGAAGAGTCAAGTCAGTCTTCAAGATACAAATGTTTTCATCTTCTTCTCTTCGCTAACGGGCGCATCTGAAAGAAGTGCCAAATATCTTTTCAACATCTTAGCAGCCGAGGATTTGAAGCACAAACCAAGATTGATCAACATGGATGATGACATTGATGATCTTGACGATTATTTTCTAAGTGTCCCATCAGATTTGGAAAACATACTATACGTAATGGTGTTACCATCCTATGAGACAGACTCTCCCATTGATTTCTTCTTGCAAACTTTGGAGGAAAATGCAAATGACTTCAGAATAGACAGCTACCCTTTGAAAGACAAGATTTTGGGTTACTCTGTGATCGGCCTTGGGGATCGTGAGCAATACCCTAACAAATTCTGCTACCAAGCCAAATTAACCGACAACTTCATGCGCAAACTTGGGGCCAGAAGGATTTTCCCGCTTGGGAAGTTCTGTATGAAAACCGACAAAGATGAGAAAGTTAGAGATTGGTGTGATCTTTACGTTGATTCCTTGAAGGATAATGAGACCATGATCATGGATGATGTTGCAGAAGCTGGAAACGGGGAAGAGGAAACAGAGTTAGAAGACCAAGATTACGAGATTGACAGTGACGAAGGTAGTGTTGACAGTGGTAGCAGCGGCTCGACTTTGGTTGATATTGAGGAGATGGGGAAGTTCAAAGCGAACACACTGGCCGACTCATCTGCAAAAGAGGTTAAGGAAATGGTGGCCAAGGACTCGCCAACTTACAAATCATTAACGAAGCAAGGCTATACCGTGGTGGGCAGTCATTCAGGTGTGAAGATATGTCGATGGACCAAATCGGCTCTTAGAAATCGAGGATCCTGTTACAAATTTGCATTTTATGGGATTAGATCACACTTGTGTATGGAAACGACTCCATCTCTTTCTTGCTCTAACAAGTGTGTCTTTTGTTGGAGACACGGGACCAATCCTGTGGGAACCAACTGGAGATGGCAGGTTGATGGTCCCGAGGAGATTCTCAAAGGTGCAATGGAAGGCCATTACAAGAAAATCAAGCAAATGAGAGGAGTTCCAGGCATAAACTCTGAAAGATTCCAAGAAGCATTTACGGTGAGACACTGTGCTTTATCTTTGGTTGGTGAGCCAATCTTCTACCCTTACATCAACGAATTTATTGGAATGTTGCACGAAAAGCACATTTCAAGTTTTCTAGTGTGCAATGCTCAGCACCCAGAACAACTAAGAAACTTGAAGAAAGTTACTCAGTTGTACGTATCTATTGATGCGCCAACTAAAAAAGACTTGAAAGCCGTTGATAGACCATTGTTCAAGGATTTCTGGGAAAGATTGAATGAATGTTTGGACATCCTCAACACCGTTCAAGCACTGCAGAGAACTGTTTTTAGATTGACTTTGGTGAAAGGTTTCAATATGAGTGAGGTTAGCGGTTATGCGGATTTGATTGAAAAGGCAAATCCCTCATTGGTAGAGATCAAAGGTGCTACTTTTTGTGGATCCTCCTCTGGAAACGGTAATCCGCTCACCATGCAAAACATTCCTTTCTACGAGGAGTGCAAGAACTTTGTCATTGCTTTGAATGAAGAATTGAGCATAAGGAATTTGAGTTATGACATTGCAGCTGAGCATGCACACTCTTGTTGTATCTTGATGGGCCACACAAAATTCAGAAAAGAGGGAAAGTGGTATACCCACATTGATTACGACAAATTTTTCAAGCTCTTATCTGAGAAAGGACAAGACTTTTCTGAAATGGAATATGTCAGCCAAACTCCTGATTGGGCATACTGGGGATCCGAAGAGGCTGGATTCAATCCTGCGGATGTAAAATTCAATAGAAAGGAAGAAAAGTTAAAGAAAAAACTTGCTAGAGAAAGTGAAGCAGGGAGAGATGACTGATTAAGCCCTTCTCATAAAAAACAGAATAAATTGATAATGATGGTAAGCAATTCTTTGTAGATTCATATATTTGTTGATGATTGACAAAGCTAAGGGTGTAAGCCAAAATATACTGTAAACATGAATGAGGTTCTGATAATGATCAGGTGTCATTCATGTTAGAGGGGAAATGCTATTCAGTCTAGGGCTTTTACCAGGGCTGGCAGTTGACTAAGAATAAGTAAAGCTTGTATTCAAATGTGATTTGGAAATTTCACTCTGGATGTTGGCGTAACTATCAAGATCGGCTACAGGTAAAGCATTTGTGAACCTAAAAAACCTTCTATCAAGCACCCAAAGGTCACCCATGTATTTGATATAAGATGAAGCTAAAATCGCATCTTTTGAGGCTCAATGATTGATAATTACTTCAAAACTGACTCAAAAAAATCTCCTCTACTGCAACAAGGTCAATTGGGAGATGATGGGGATGAAGATATGTTATAGACAAGGTAATTAGTGTTAGTTACTCTATATGACTCTCACTGACAATAAATAAAGATGATGGTTATGAGCCCGGGTCACAATTGTCACGTGAGTATTAATGATATTTACGATTCACTATTAAAAGTTTTTAACTAACAAGGTGGTTTCGTGGTCTAGTCGGTTATGGCATCTGCTTAACACGCAGAACGTCCCCAGTTCGATCCTGGGCGAAATCATTTTTTTTCAAATTTTTTCAAGGCCTAGCTTACCCTACTTCATTCATGTTGTATATGGTGATTACTGTGCAACCTTGAAAGAAATAAAATTTTTTTTATCAAGAAAGTGAGTGTGTGGTGATTGGAAGGGAACTATAGATAAGCTGAAAGGTTGTGATTAAAACATGAGTACACTCAGTTTGAAGAGTCCTATATGTTTGAACCAAACGTTCATACAAAAGACGTTTGTGCGCCATGGGTCCAGAGGTAAAGCGATTGCGTACCCACCATATCCATTCACCACATTAAAGAACCAGAGTCCTAAAGCCCACACCACCAATCTTCGATACTTGTTGCACGAATTCTTGGGTCCAAAGAACTACAAAGGCGAGCATTACTTGAACAAATACTACTATGCGCCAAAAAACCACAATCCAAACTACATCAAGCCGCAAATTGAGCGAGGCAGAGCTTTGAAACAGATAGGACCGGATGGGAAACCCACCAACAACACCGGCAGATTCTCTTCTTCTGAATTGCAACCGTTTCCTGAAAACAGATACTGCAAAACCAACTCTGTTGTGAGCAAGCAGTTGAAGCTGAAGATCTTTAGTGACTTGGAGCTGGGCAAGACAAAGCAACAGGTTGCATACCAGTATGATGTCAGTGTGGCAAGACTTGAAGCGATGATCACATTGAAACAGATAGAAGACAACTGGAGCAAGAACCTGAAGGCGACGAAGGACACTGAGCGGTTCTCACGGAGAATGTACGAGATCTTCCCGTTGTATGGAGAAGGTGGGGAGCGCGAAAACTTGACAGAGATTCCGGTTCCACCAAAGAGTTTGAAGAGTCGCTTCTTGACCATTGCGGAAAACGAACCGTTCGGGCCGGTGGATGCTGCTAAAGTGCTTGACTTGGAGCCTGCCAGTGTATCGTTGGAGAAGTTGTCCAAGGGGCAGGAGGAATCAGCCACAGAGTCCGCCAACAAAAAGCAAAAAAAGATTGGGTTTTTTGCTCCAGTGTTGGCCCACGAGAAGGTGGTCTTCAAGTTCACCGAGGCTGAGGTTGGCAAAGTCGGTATCAGATATGGGAAATCCAACAGGGACAATAAGAAAGATCGTAAAGTCGGGTTCAATGAAATTGGTCAAAGAGTGTACATCTAGAACCAAGAGACATGTATATATTTTTAATATTAATAATTCAAACTACAATTGTGGATCAAAAGTCAATGTCGTTACATTTCATGTAAAATGGTAGCCTTCACTTCTTCTCCTTCTTTTGGAACAACGGCTCACCAATGTTTTTCCCTCTCAACTTCACCCCCAATGTTCTTTCCAACTTGCCCAACAATTGCTGGTTTGGAACAGCTCTGCCGGCCTCGTAATCGTTGATAACACTTGGTTTTTCATTAACCCGGGTGGCCAAGTCTTTCTGAGTCAAACCTTTTTCAGCTCTTGCTTTGGAAATTGTCTTACCAGTGCTTTGCTCGATTTTCTTTGGTGGGGCCACTTCATCGTCTCTGTCGATCTTGGCCATTTTCTGGCCTTCTGTGCCTGGGTTCTTGTTGCTGGAGTGGTATTTCTTTTCAACAGCAACAACGCCACCTGATCTTCGAGCGGCATTGACCTGTGCTTGCGTTCTGGCAACTGTTTGTCTTGGACCAGAGTTGCCACGTCTGACATTCTTCCCAATCATCGTCACGGAGTCCCAGTCTGCGTCTGACATTTTGAATAGTTTATTAAGTGTAAGTTACAAAGGTTTGATTTGTGCGAGTAAATGTCTATATCGGTAAGAGTTTCGTCGGTCGTTGGTTTTTTTTTTTTGAGTGCCATTTTTTTTTTTCCAAAAGCACTAGAATGTTCAGCAGATGCACAGGGAGCCCTGGCTGGGTTGCTAGCAATAGCATCAACGCTACCTCTGAAGAAGAGAGAAGAGCCACTTGCAAAGGAGCCATACGGGTGCATATGGGTGCCATTGAATGTGGTGAGACACTACGGTCAGGTTGAGATTGCGGTTTGTGAAAAAGGGTTGCTCAATGCTGCACTCGAGTCGGCTTGGAGAATATACTCCCTATTTACATCAATAAGAGAGACCATGTGAGAGGAGACCAAAGAGCAGCTTATAACCCAGAGAGATACTATTTGTAATGCGTATTTTGGAAGCTTAGGAAACAGTTCCAGAAGATGCCCATGATTTTGGAGCTCATCAATCTGAACTGTAAGGGAACCATGGTGAAGTTGAAGATCTGGAAAAGCGGCCACACCTTCCAGTTTGTCACCAAGGTGCTTGTGAACTTCTCGTGTAGTTTGAGTTGCAACTCGCTGAACAGTTTCATTTCCAAGACGCTCATTGCCGAGAAGAAGAGCCCCACCAACACGGGGGACATGAGGATCTGGTCGCAGAACAAACGGCATGCAGTGTCCAACACCGGCTGCACCTTGGGGTACCGCCGCGCCTGGAGCGGGCTCTTGATGCGCAGAAGAATCCTGTACCAGTTGTAGCCAATGGGCAGGAATATGAAGCCACCGTACACCACCGCTCTGCCCGTTCTTAAAACGCTGTACTTGTCCCCCTTTGCAGGAAAAAGAGTTTGCGCAAGAAAATCGCCCGTGCCAAACAAGATACCAGTGCTGACAATGTTGGTAAGATACGGTCTGGTTTTAAGACATTGCTGATATTTGGCAAAGATTCGGGACATGTCGGCAACTGTTGGTGGTGGTGCAATAATAGCAAGGAAAGGACCGAAAAATTTCGATGGAAAAATATATTTAAGCCATCCACTTACTCAACCAATACAGAGAGAAAAAGATTAAGAAAAAATAGATTACGCCTAGTTGTGGAAACCGTTGTTGCGAAAGGCGGTTATCAAAAGCCAATCGGCCAAAAAAAAAATTGATGAATATTTAGAAATAGAGAGAGCTCACTCGCTTCTTTCATAGTTTTCACTTCTTTCGTAAACTCTTGAATTGGCGTTACTACTGTTATTGTTGTTGTTGTTGTTGTTGCTGGTATTGCTGGTATTGCTTTCGTCTTTGATCGAGACATGGGGCAGGGTTATCTGCTTGGAGTCTTGTGCCACATAGTTGGGGTAAAACATTGGGTATGCTTGCTGAGGATATCCGTAGCTCGGGTACATGTACCCTGCACCCGTGTCTGTTGCACCTGCTTGAGGAACGCCTTGGGAAACTAGCCCCTGAGGTTGAGCTGCTTGTTGGACATTGGCACCTACACCGAGACCAAGGCCGACGCCAGCAGCACCAGCACCAGCACTACCACCTAGATTTGCACCAGCACCGGCACCGGCACCGCCTACTCCCGCACCGGTGGGGAAAGTGTAATTCTTGAGATCTCTAGTAAACAAGGGGAACAACAAGTCGGAGATTCCTTCGTTGCGAGCCAACTCAAACGCTCTTTCAAAAGGAATCCAAACACCTTTCAAGTTCATTGAGCCAATTTTCACAACCGACCTCGTCTTTTCAGCTTTCAAAATCCCATCCCTTCTGCCTCTGGTCATTCCACTGACATTCAAAAGTTTTGTTCCGTTGATAAAATTGCTATCTTGGCGTCTGGAAACCACAATTCCACGGGCTTCAACTTGGTAACACACGGTGTTTTCGTCTTCCCAGAACGTGGTGACGACTTTTGGTTTTTGGCCAGGAAGCATTCCGCCAGGCATTGAGCCTGCCACTCCAGGAACACCGCCAGCACCAGCACCACCAGCACCAGCAGAACTCCCCGCCATTGGGCCTGCTCCCATGACCAAACCACCCATTCCCGGCGCAACAGAGCCTTGGCCTTGGGAAGACAACACAGAGCTGGCCATCTGAGGTTGCTGCGAAGCAGTTGGGTAGACGGAAGGAAGGTACCCACCGTGTGGATTCATCCGACTGAACTGTTGTTGCCACAGGGCAGCGGCGGCGGCGGCAGCAGCAGCACTAGCGGCAGGAACAGGAACACTGCCATTAGTCACTCCATAATTGGAGTACTGATATGCAGCGGCGGCAGCGGCAGGCGAATTGGCATGAACAACACCAGCAGCAGCAGCAGCAGCAGCGGGTGATGAGGATGTTTTTTTGTCAGCAGCACCACTACCAACGGGGAGTGCAGATACACCAGGATGGCCGACTGACGCGTCGGAGCCCGCGCCGGCCGCGCCGGCACCCGCGCCAGAACCCGAGGCTTGTCCTGTTTGCGCCTGGTAATAAGCAGGATTCATCTGGTACATTTGCTGGTGTTGATAGTTGTAATCGTAATAACCCGGGAATCTTTGCTGAGGATATGAGTAGTACCCTTGAGATTGTTGGACCTGATGCTGGGGTTGTTGGTGTTGGAGTTGTTGATGCTGCTGGTGGTGGTGTTGTTGTTGCTGTTGCTGCAGGTGATGCTGCTGCAGATTCTGCTGCTGATGCTGATGCTGTTGTTGTTGTTGTTGTTGGGAAGGCTGAGCGCTGCCGGAGGTGGGGGTTGACGCGTCGTTGCCGTTAGCGGCAGAAGTTGCTGAACCTGCAGCAGCCACACCAGGGGTGGAGGCAGTTGCTGCCACTGTTGCAGTCGCAGACTCTGTGCTTGGATACGAGTAACTCTGACTGGACATTTGCTCTGTTTTGGAGTTGATTCTGTTAAAAACACCAAGGCCCAAAAAGAAGAGAAAAAAAACACCAATTTTTTTTTGTAATAATTTGTTGAATAGCTGATGATAAATTTTTTTTTTTTGCCCGACTTTGCTTTTCACTCCCTAAATTTCCAGTCTGTAATATCCCGAGGTTTCCCAGAGTTTGTTGGTTTCAAAATGGTCAGCCAGTTTGCTTGCCCTTTCTTTTTGTTGGGTATATGGTTTGTTTATTTTTTTTTCCCGCTCTTCTACAACCAACGATGATCCAGGTCATCGTCCCTGGACCGGTCAACGGTTGGAGACTGGACATGGACCAACAGGCAACTGTAACGTAACGTAACGTAACGTAACGTACACTGCTGGCGGTGCAGATAAGCGAAGAAACGTAGAGCAAAACGCATTCAAATGCTGGTTGCTGTGTCTGCACAGGAATACATTTATTACTCTGCTTAGTACTAAAAAAAAAAAGTGTACAAGAATAGGGCCACAATAGAGGATTCCTTTGCACACACGCACTTAATTTTTTTTTATTTTTTTTTTTCTTGCTAACAAGGTGCCTCCCTCTGCCTCATCTTGCGTGAGGTGAGGTGAGGCGAGGTATTAATTACCAACTAGCAGTGGGAAATAATAGTGTGCTAGCTGGATCTCGTGATATATTACCCTCTCCAGAATGAATGGTAATTTGACGGAACCCTGTTCCCTGTGCGCGTGCCTGGTGGCAATGCTCACGTGCAGAGATTCATCAGCGGTAAAATAAATATCTAGATGGATTTCTTTCCAAGGACTGAAGTTCAATCGCAGGTACCATAAGCAACATAAAATCTCCAAACCGTACATTGCAATGTAATAAGCATAAAGTCTAGGTGTAACATTCAAAACGTAAAGCAGGAAATAGAAAGATAAAGGAATATAGGAATAAAGAAAGCAACGGGAACGGGAGCAAATCAAATAGGTAGAAAGAACAACTTGGAAACAGATCGTCTCGACATTCAACATCCAGGACCAGACGAAGGAGAAATGGAGAAATGGAGTCATTCATGTGTCTCAACATTCTCGCTCAAAGCGGATCTAATGGAATGGAGAACGATCAATGACGTTTCAACAAAGTTCTTTGTAGCAAAAAACAAATAAAAAATTGGGATATAGCAGCTGAGCTGCAATTTTGGGGTGAATGGATGGATTTGAGGTTAAAAAGGGATTTTTTTTTCCGTTTTGAAGGATGGAAGAATTGAAGGAAAGAGGGTTGGAAGAGAAAAAAAGAGAGAAAACAAATGGCGTCGTTAGCCCGAATGACCATAGTCCATCAGCGAAGGCAAGTTTGGATTTCTGTAAATCATTTTCTGCTTCTGTAAGAATTCTTGCTCGGCTTCAGCTGCAACTTGATCCACGTCAATCTCATCAATTTCATCATCTTCACCATTGTAAGTATGTTGGTTTGGATGACTGATGTGGCCATGATACATGATTCCGATATTACTGCTTTTAGAATCGCCAACATAACCTTGTTGTTGTTGTTGTTGTTTTTGATTAGCACGAGAATCCTCGTCCATCATTTCATCGTCTCCATCAAGATCTTTCTCGGTCTTGGAAGCGAAATTGAATTCCATGGACTGATCGCCACTGGCCACAGGAGTTGAAGCCATTGGTGTAGTTGCAGAAGAAGATGGAGTTGAATTTTCAGAAATCAACATGTTTTCAATGGTTGGTTTCTTACTCAATGGATTGGTCTTCATCATTGAGCCCGACGAATAAGAAGCAGTAGGAGAAGGAGATTGGTATTGTGATTGTGATTGGGAAGATAAAGGTTGTGCACCGCCTCCAAGACTCAAGGAAGACAATGAAGGTAATTGTTGTCTGTTATTGTTATTGCTAGAAACGTCTTCTGCATTCATCAAATCACTGATTTTGCCAGAATGCCCAAACGATGAAGTGGAATTCCGAAGCGGCAAATTGTTCACCTGTTTGGACTGGGCCAAATACAACTTCAGATCAGAAGAGATGGAAAAATCAGACTTCACACTCATACGACGATCATCATTCAACACCGAACGAAGCCATGAACTTGACGACACCGAAGAACCTCTCTTGTTGTTGTTGTAAAACAGCCTGCCACCAGCAAAACCTTGATTGTTCTCACTAATGCTTGGCAATTTATCACTGGAGGCAAGTTGAGCTTGTTGATAAGCTGACAATTTCCCGGTTGGAATATGGTTTGGTAAACCTTGAATCTTGCCATTTGCACCCGCTGCATTACTACCATTGTTACCATTACCATTGCTGTTGTTGTTGTTGTTGTTGATATTGTTAACATTATTATTGGCATTATTATTGCTATTGAAACTGCTTTGGGATGAAAAAGAAGATCTAATGGAACTTTGAGACGAAAATGCACTGGATATTGGGGTTGTCTTCACAGAGTCAAAATGAGAAGCTGATGAAAAATTGCTAAATGATGGAGAAGAAGGTTGTGATACTTCGTTTGAAAATTTTGTTTGATAAGGAGAAACCATTGGAGAATCCTTGGCAATAGATTGCAGTGGGGCTGCAATAGTATTTGAAGCACTATTGGCAGAATAAACAGAATGTCCAGAGTACATTGAAGAGTTATCTCCTACTGGTGCACTTGAAGTACTATTGTTGCTGTGACTGAACGGAGAAGCTAGTCTTGTAAAGAAAGACGAAGCCACATCATGGTCAGATGGAGGTTGTGATTGCGCAGACAGTGGAGGCGATGAAACAATAATCAGATGAGACTGTGGAGGGGAATCTTTTCTTCTGCTAAATTGAGGAGTTTTGGAAAAAGAGGACGTTGTACCCAATGGTGTGCTTGAGTTTGGTAAAATGTTGGAGGTGAAAGCTGACTGATGATGCTGAAGTATTGAAGAGTTTGATTGATTCAAAGGTGGAGAGGAAAAATATAAAGATCTTGTTGGACTCACATTGTGGGGGGAATCAGTAGGTTGGTGATGTTGTTGTTGTAAAGGTTGCAGCTGTTGATGATGGAAAACAGAACTTGTTGGTGATTTCAAAGTATTTTTCAAGGTTGAAGTTGCAGATGACAAAGTCGATAAAGATTTCACAGAAATACTTGAATCGTAAGAGTATGATTGGGGAGGTGGAGGAGGAACAATCATGGATTGAGCACCCGGTACCTGAATCTGTTGCTGGTGTTGTTGCTGCTGCTGCTGCTGACCTTCAAGAGGTTTGTCTTGGCCACTGGCTAAAGCATAATTTTCAAAAGCGTGAACAGTCTGTTTATGCTGACGAAGATTATCCAACCTTGAGAAATACTTTTGACAGAAATGGCATTGGAAAGGTCTTTCACCAGTATGTTTTCTGATATGTCTGGCCAAATGTTCGGATCTGGTAAATGTCATTGAACAATTATCATAGCCTGAACATTGGAACACCCTCTTCTTCGACTTTCTTCTCAAGGAAGAAGCAGAGGAAGAAGGTGCAGAGGTTGATGAAGCAGAAGAATTAATTTTGAACGGTGATACTTATATTAGTGACCTGTTGATGTTTTGAGTGACTATTATTCACTTTTATTTTTGGTCAAAGAAAATAACAGTCAAACGTAGAAAAAAAAAAGATTTTAATCTGAGGGCAAAAAAGGGGATAAATGCACAGAGCGGTGAGTAGTATAGTATGTGAGGAATGGAAACAACAGAAGGCGTGAAGTAGAAGGGCTGCTGTTGATGGGGGAGGTTTATGGATTAACTTTATGGAGTGGATTGTGAGGTTCCTGAAATATTCGAGGATGGGGTCTGTGAGATAGGAAAACAGGAAAGATTGGATATATCTAGGAAACTATCGATAAAACAGAACAAAACAAAACGGGAAAAAAAGATTTAGGAGTAATCTTTTGAAGGAATTGGATTGACTTGTATATATCTGTGATGGATTCACTCTTTGAATATGAGGTAAGAAGGATAGATATGATGATGATGATGATGATGATGATGATTTTGAGAAAAGAAAATTGAAGATTATAAAAAAGATAATTTTTTTAATAAAAAATTCTCACAATTACAAAAAATACAATGATAATAATAATGATAATAATAAGAATAATAAGAATTAAGAAAAAATAAAATAAAGAAATAAAAAAAACCACTAAAATAGAAAAATTCAACCTTTTTTTTCCATTTTCGTTTTGTGAGGGTGATTTAAAATTCCATTAAAGTTATCTTCATAATAACTATCTAGACAAAGAAGAGGTTTGGTATATAATCAAGTATGAAGTATCACGTATCACGAATCACAGAACATCATTCATTTCAATAAGATCACCATTATTCATTTGCCCTTTGTGCCGTTCGTTACGAACAATCTATCTATCGTATGACAATGATATATTGTAACATGGTAGATATCATGTCATATTTTGGCCAACGCAATTAATAACATTTACAAAGGCACCTATTTGCGTCGTGGGAGTAAGTTGTAGTAGTAACAGTAGTAGCGGCGTAGCGGTTGTGGTGATAATAAATGGTAGCAGGTGCTATAGATATCTTCATAACTCAACAATTGGATGATATCAACCTTCAAGTCTATACACACATTGTGAAAAGAAGATTGAAAGTTTGTGGAATGCATTGCAGTGGATTGCAGGGGATTGCAGGATAGTACAGTACAATACATTATGAAACATGAAGATACGTATTGTCTCTCTCTCTTTTGGACATTTTCACATCTATTTGAACAATTGGCCTTTGTCAGGTGGGCAAATGCCCTTTGTCTTTTATTTTTTTTCTCAGTCAAGGGTACTCTCTCCATCCATTGTCCTTCTCTCCATATGAGAATTTTTTCTATTCTCTATGATGTATATTCCACGCAGGTGACAAAAAGACAGCTTTCCATACTATATATGATTGATTACTAAAGAGCCAATCTTATACAACCCTTCACAATACAAATAATAGAAACAGTAAAGAAGAACTAGACCTTAATACTCTTTGATAAGAGTTTATCCTTAATATCTGTGCTAAATAAAAAATGTATACACAACGCTATCATCATCCCCTTGACCATATCATTTCCTGTTCATCAAATGTAGGAACGTTTTCTTTATTCAAGGGGAAACCAGAAGATTCTGCCAGGAACAGGAGATAAAAAAAAAATAATAATAATAAAAAAGTAAAATTGTAAAACAGGAGCAAAATACAGTAAATCTTAAGAAACAGTACATAATAATCAATCTAGAACTGAGAAAGGAAAAGCTTAAATGTTTCTTTTGCCCTATTTGGGCAGAACAGCAACGGTAGGGTTATCTAGTTACCCTTATGCTAACAGGGCTTCTAGTACCAGATCCCTCATGCATGACATCACAAGAAACTACAAACCCTACATACAAGAAAAAAAACAATATAATATAATATACAATGTAAATGTAAATGTTTCAAGCATAGTAAAAGCCCTGGGAGATTGCTTCTAGTTCCTCCCTACTGTAGTTGTCCTCATCACCGCCCCATCCCGTGGCTCCACCTTCCTCCATGGCTTTCAATGGCCCAAACTGCACCGATTTCTTAATGTTGAACAACATGGCCACGTGATCAAGCGAATCTTTGCTCATTGGCAATAACAGTACTCCTTCCTTCACCCTTGTCAAGAGCTTCAACCCGTCGTTCCAAATTAACGACTTCTCCTTGGTGTCGGTGAGAAACCGCAACACCACCCCGGACCCCGTCTGGATGGTGATCTTCTTCAATCCTTTCAATCTTCTATTGTAAATGTCCATGAATGGGAGCCCACTGCCACCACGCGCACCTCCTCCTCCTCCTCCTCCTTTTCTTCTTTGGTTCACCATGGCCTGCCGCATTTGGTAGCTTTGCATCAACGAGTTCTGCGAGCTCACCAAGTTGTCTGCCTTGACGGAGACAATCTCACTCACGTAAACCTTCTGGATATTGTGGTTGACCAGCATCGGATTGCTGAGCTCGTCAAGAATATCCGGCTTGAACGTCTCGAAAAACACTGTGCGCTCATGTAGATCGACTTGAATAATGTCACATGCTTCGTCGAAATCATTGCTGAAGCGGCTTTCATCATAGTAAATATCGTTTCTCACCAATTCACCCTGGCTGTTTCCTCCATTCGCCTTGGCCCCACCTCCGGCTCCTTCGTTCACCAAGGTAACCCCGGATTTCACACTCGAGTAACTTTGATACCTCTGATGAATGTTCCGCTTCCCAGAAGAGTTTGAAGTTGACGAGGCCAACTCCATCATATTGGTTGGCACCTTCCTATCTTCGATTATCTTGTACTTCTTGTACAACAATGATTTCTGATCAGGAGCGAGAATCACAAAATACCAGTAACTTGAATCACTCATTGAGCCGTCTTCTTCATCATCATCATCTTCTTCTTCTGCGCTTTGCACCCATGCGCCTTTGAGAAGCTCCAAAATTCTATTCTCTTTGATAAACATTTTCAAATCGTCATCGATCCGCTCGTGGAACGCCTGGACCATTTCGGGACCACACAACCACAGCTTCACCATCTCCATGTGCAACTGCCTGCAGTCTTGATAACTCAACCCTGCAAGAAACTCGCAAATGTTGTACACCGACGACATCGACGAGATCTCAATCTCAACCGCGTACCGTAATGCAAACTCCACCATCTCCAGCAAATACCCCACATCATCAACTGCCGAATTGCTATCGGAGGCCACCCAAAATGTGACAAATAGATCAAATAGCACTTTGTACACCTCGTAGAAGCTCAATTGGATGTTCATCATCAAGTAATCATGCCCAGAGTCCACAAAGTCGGCAACCACCCCGTTCAAGATCTTACTCACTTCGAGCCCAATCCGCACCAAAGGGATGGCATATTGATTCAATCCATTTGCAAAGATATCCTCAACTGTGAGACCAGAACCCACCGCGTTGCCCTCACTCCCTTCATCATCCTCGTCCTCATCTGCTTCATCATCCTCTTCATAATCATTCTCCTCCTCGTCGTCCTCCTCGGAATACCCAAAATAATCCTCAGAATACTCATTTGAATAGCCCGTATTCTCCTGAACTCCAACATCCACGTAGCTGACAGTATGGAGTTTCGCTTCGCTGGATTTCCGCTTCTTTGTCCTCTCGATCTTCATCTTGATATCGGCAAAATACTCTAATGCGTCCTTGTAGCTGCCCTCCAAACTGTTGCGTGTGCTAGCACTGCCGCCGCCAGCTAAAGGTGGAGCTATCGACGGCGGTGCAGCCCCACCACCGGAAACCGTTCTTATACTTGATAACGACTTGAACTTCCGCAATGGTTTTTGAGTTTTCCTCACGTCGCTGTTCAAAGACGATAACGAGTCAGAGCCACCAGAGGACGCGGCAGAGTCAAAACCGAATGATTTTTTCGAAGTTGGCGAAAGTGTCGATGCGAGGCCATCGATGCTGCTATCAACACTGTTGATACTATGTTTCTTCCTCCTTTCTTGAGGTTCGCCGTTCTTTTTTGCCTTCCTGAATTGTAAAACTTCCATCCTGTAATCCCGTTCTTTCCTCAATTTCATCAAGTGGTTCACCACAGGACCTCCTGCATTGATATTCTTCAAAAAAATGCTCTCCATGAGCAAAAGGGTATCAGTGACCTCTTTCCATGTGAAACTCGTGCACAACTCCACAAGTAACGAGTCAACGTCTCCCTTCATACCATTACCCAACAAGAGCCTGAGAATCTGGCACACCTCCCTGACGTTCTTTCTTTTGTGCTTGTTTTTTCTGCCCTTGCTCTTGTTTGTGAGATCGTAGTAACCAACGTCCCCACCATACTTCACCACTGCGTTAGTGAAACAATAGTTCGTGAACATGTCAAGCACCACGTTGTTGATGAGCTTCGAGATGAGAAAGTGGTCGTTGTTCCCCGAGTTTACGTGCTTGAAACTCATGTCGTAATCGAACCGGTGCTGCCCCAAATCGTGGAACTCTTGGATCTTCAAAAAGCTGTTGTTCAAGAATAGCTGTAGTGAGGTGATGGCCTGTTGAAGGTTACTGAGAATGAGCGAGAGCGACATGCTGGGGCTCGAGACAGAGGAGAAAATAAGCTGTTGAACATCATCAGGCAGAGATATCTCGAATAATATTGGGGTTATTGTTATGTCTTTTGTTGATGCCACCCTTGGGGGAATGAAGACGGAACTATATTCCTGGGTGGCATACGTGAAAATACCACTCTGGGGTTCTACCAAAGTACTAATGAAAAGATTTTGATACATCTCGAGCGTCTTCTCGTCAAATACCACACAATTAGGAATCATGAACATGAGCTGATTGAGCAACAACCCCCCAAGACGGTATAATTTGGTATTTGTTGTGGAACGTAGCATTGACGTTAAGAATTGAAATAACGAGGATTTGAACAACAAATAATTGAGTTTCTTGTCATTGCAATTGCCATCCGTCACTTTGAATTTACACTTGTCCTCCTCCAGTAGCTTTTGGGCTTGCTCCTCTTGAATCTCGTTGTAAATGTCCTTCTTGTGATTCCTATCTGCAGTGTGGAAGTCCATCTCGAGGTAAACAAGCTTCCATATAAGAATGTCTATTAGCTCCATGTTGCTCTTGAGAATGTTGTTGTTCACCACCATAATCTTTCTGCTCATTTTCAAGGAAGTGTTTGAAAAAGTCACTGTTTTCATTCCGTTCCAGAAATCGTTGATTTTCAGATACATGTCTCTGTACTTGTACAACAACGATGCAAACCCGTGGGCTCCATTGTCCTGCTCTTGATGAATCAAAAATCGGAAGATCTTTAGTAGCAAGGAATCGTGTATTGGCATTAGCTGTGTGAATTTTGCACAACACACTGGCTTTTGACAAAAATCACTCAACCGCTTATGCTTCCCCACCAAAAAATTTACAAACTGCTCATTGTTTTTGAAGAAAATCATCAAGAGCGTCTCGAACACGAGATCCTCTTGTCGTAGGAACTCAATTGAGTCATCGCCGTTGTTGGAAGTGATAGTTGTGGGGAGCTCGCCGATCTCAAGAAATTTCAAAGTGATCATCAAGGTTCTAATCAAAAAGTCGTAATTCTTTGAAAAAAACAGTTCCAAAATCTGAGTCTTGGAGGGCTTTGCCCCGCCTGTCTTGACAAGCAATGACGGAGCTGACGATTTCCGTATCACGGTTTTCATTCTATTTCTTTGAAGAAGCTGTTTTCTGGTGGTGGGTGGCATTGGCGGGGATTTGCTGCTGCCATTTTTCGTTTTGGCTTTCGCCTCGATTGTTATTGTTCGGTACAATGTGTCAATATGATTGGCAATGAAGTCGAACAATTGATATATGAAGCCCCAGTATTCCAAAGATAACCCTCTGGGTAGTTGCTTCCGTCCCTCTGTGGTATCTTTCAGAGATGCCGATGACCTCTTTCGCGACTTGATGAACCCATTGAACGCCGACTCCGTGGAGTCCAAGTCCAAAAGGAGGTTATCCAATAACGCAGGCAACTCATCCTGTGGTGGGTTGGTCATAATTATTCAGATCACACTGTTGGCATGAGTCAAATAAGTTTGTTATGATTTGAATTTTTGATTAATTTTTGTTTTTTCAAAATTTTTTTTATAGTACAAAAATTTCTCTTCAGCTCAGTTAGCTATTAGAAGTGAAGAGTGAGGTTCAAAAGAATACTGCACTATATATACTTGATCTCACAGGTGAGTGAGTCTTTTAGGAAAAACTAGTGTGAAATCCGGTCATCTCGACATGGATCAAGATTTTCAAACATTTGGATTGGGTGCAAGACTCTGTCTTGCTAGATCTTATTCCCCATATGAACAGACATTGAGCGAGCTTCTTTAAAAAAACCTATCAGGAGTTCAGCAAGATGCAGTCAGTCGATCATTGAGAATATAGCTAGGTTTGTTTCAATTTGTGAAACTTCCAATGTCTTATCGATTTTTTCACTTGTATTGATTTGTTTTTTTCAGTCTATTTTAGTAACTCATTAGCACCTTTTCGGTAAAAGATCCATAGAATGGTTACTATCTATACACTATTAAAATACACATTTATATATATATGAAAATATTAGGAACGATTCTGTTCTCCTTTCGGATAGAGTGCCATTTTCCACAGGCATTCAAACTGCTAATCTAATTGAAAGTTGGTCCATTTTTTGACATTGTTCGTTTTGAAATCCAAAATTTCTGTTTTTATTTTATTTTATTACTATTTTTATTATTATTTTTATTCTTCTTTTTTTTTTCTTGATCTCTTTCTCTTATTATGATGAAATCAAGCTGGGAAAAAGAAAAAGGCCAAGGCTATAATGATATAAGTACCCAACAACATCGCACCTTCCAACCAGTTACTTTCACCGTCCATAATCAAAAAGTTGGTGATGAACACCGAAACAAAAAGCACAGACGTTTCAAAAAGACTGAAATACAAGTTCATTGGCACATCCATAGCCCAGCCCACCAAGACGGTGAAAGGGGTGACAAACAAGGCAATTTGCATTGATGATCCAACTGCAACTCCAATGGCCAAGTCCATTTTGTCCTTGGTGGCCACAACAACGGCGGTAACGTGTTCTGCTGCATTACCAACAATAGGAATCAAAATAAGGGAAATGAACACTTTTGAAATCCCAGTTTTGGAAACAATTTCATCAATGGAGCCCACAAGGAAGTCTGCTGACAAAGAGACAACTATTGTTGTGATGAACAAGATAACCAAAGCAGCTGTCATTGTCAAAGTGTCGTCATCATCGTCAATAAGCTCAGAAGTGCCGTTATTGTCACCATTCCTGTCTGTGCTGAGTCTGATACCACCGTCAATCGATCCACGACGAATGGAATGTTGTTCATCGTCAAATTCTCTTTCAGATACTTCAAAAATGGACTTGTGAGTAACCAATTGAAAGAAAAGATACAAAACATAGATGATCAACAAAACCACTGAGGTGCTTCTTGAGAGTGCCAAGATTTCTGGAGATGGGTTTTCTGGGGTAACTTCTTCTTCACCGTTATCCATCGAGGCCAATGAAGCGTTGAAAGCTGCAGGAATCACCAAGGATGAGCAAGCAAGAGCCATCAAAGAGCTCATTGTTTGAGCAACCGTTTTCAGAAATGTCTGTTGAAGTCTGTTATACCCACCAGCAACAAAACAGCAACCCAAGACCAACAACAAGTTTGATAAGATAGAACCCAACATTGAGGCCTGCACAATTCGAACTTGGTTATCACGCAAGGCAATCACACTAACAATCAATTCAACGGCATTCCCAAAAGAGGCATTGAGCAAAGCCCCAGCAGTTTGACCAATACTGTCAGAGATGCATTCAGTACTGAAGGCCAAGACACTGGCCAAAGCGCAGATGGCCAAAAAGTTCAACGAGAACACCGTGATTGCATTCCATCCGGCATAGCCAGCCCACAAACCAAAGGGTAAAAAAATTAGCAAAATGTTAACGGGAGATGACTTAAGGGTCAAAAGCGCCGATTTTTTCATTTCAGGGTATACACCCTTCGAGGAATACATGATTGGATGGGTTTGAATGATAGTGGACCACAAGAGAGATGGAGACAAGTCAAGATTTTCAAAAAAGAAAAGAAAAGGAAGAAAAAGTATCAAAATGTAAAACTAATATTTATTTATTCATCTATATCAAAATAAAAGAAGCATAGCATAATAAATAAATGTTGAATACTATACTATGTACTACTACTATAGTAAGCATTCAAATTGCCCAAAACGGACCCTGCAATTTTGAGTGTTTTTCTTGTGTTTTTTTTCTCATTTTTTTTTTTTTTCATTTTTTTGCCCTCATTTTTGTTTGTCAACATGCTTGCTCAGCCCTTTTTCGTAGGGGACTTTTCCCACGAGCAGATACTAGTAGTAGTGAGTAGAAATGGAAATGAAAATGAAATTTAGAAGGCTGGATCGGATCACCTTCACCTTTAGTAAGACTAGTTTCAGCATCTTATGCTATGCTAATCGATATCAGCACACCCGTGAAATAGTGAACATAAACATTCTTGCGCTATATGTAAATGAAAATGAAAATAAAATCCCTACCATATCAAACTCAACACAATAAACAAAAACACACAATAAGCAACGTCTGCCGAGAAAAACCGAAATATTTGGTAATATTTGTTAAGAGCTCTGGCGATGCTGGTCGGCTTGGAGAAGCCGGCCATGTCTCCTAGCGAGATGATCATTGGAGGGATAATGTCCTCATATTGGAACTCGTAATCTTTGGCAATGCTTGTCACGTAATAAATGAATCCAGAAGTAAACAACAACTCAATAGAGAAAAACCCTTTTAAAAACCCGTTTGTATTCATGTTCCCATAAGCAAGAAGCGCCTCCTGTTTGGTGAATTTCATCCCATCAAGTTTGGCGTTATCACTCAAAAACAAAAGCCTGGTTCCTGATGTGAAGAAACACCGCATGACAAACCAAGTAAGTATTAGCACTCTGCACAACATGAACCAGGCTTTGAATTGCCCTGATTTGTATTGATTGTATTGTCCAACTTCATCATTGAAGCTTTGTTGAAGGTTAGGTTTGCCTTGAGCGCTGCCAGGGCCCCCTGGTGGCGCCATTCCGGCTCCGGAAAGCATGCTTGACAAATCGGTACTGCCCAACATCTTAGTCAAGAAATCATCTCCAGCTCCACCGAGGCCAGCGCCACCAGCACCAGCACCAAGACTGGCCAAGAGAGGGTTGTTGGCAAACATGTCCCTGAACTCATCCTTTTCCTTTCTGTCTTGGTGCGTGAAAACCCCATTTGCTTCGTCAATATCAACGATTTCTGGATCATCATTATGGTGCTCAGCCATGGTGTTGGTGGTGTTGGTGGTGCTGGTGTCTAAATCTTTCAACCCCACTATGCTTGGCTCACTGGTGTCAAGTATAGATGATATCCTGTTGTTGCGACTGTTGGGACGCTGGAACATTGGAACTGTCTTAGAAACATTGTTTTCTTTTCCTTGTATATTATTATTAGGCTCTGGAGCTTTTGTCGATGCAAATGATGAATTAGAGTTGGTAATTTTACTCAAACGAGCATTGCCAGATTGTTTCAACTTCGCCTGTCTTCTTTCCCTTATCAACCTCTGCTTTTCGGCGTTGGACACAGTTGACATTTCCAAATGTTATACGTCGTTTTGTTTATATAGATGTGTATTGTATATAAATGTGTATGGTGATAAATAGATAACTAATTCCTCACTTGTTTTTTAACAGTACGTTTTTTCATAAATTTTTTTTTATTACTATCTACCTATCTTTTCTACACCTTCCTTCTGTCCATTTAACGATTTTAGCATCTCAAAGAAAATATAGCATAATAACAATACACAACAAAAATAAAAAGATCAAATTTCCTGGTTGCCTTTCCCCTGCTTAATCGCTAAAGATTAAAACATTCAAAAATCAGCAAAATATCCATTGATAGGCCACCAAGTAACTACAGGAACCATAACATCTGAGGGAAACGCCTTTTCACCTCTTGCCAGAATCTACTTCTTTTTTTCTTTGTTCCTGTTACCGTCTGCTCTGCTTAAATGAAGAAGAGAAACTCATTTCTCTTCTCCTCTTCGGCATCTTCCAAAAAATCACAGAAGAAGAAGATCAAAGCCAAGGCAAAACAAAAGGCAAGAACCGCTTCCATCGCATCATCCGTAGATTCCCAAGTTTTGTCTACTCCAATAAATGATGATCTTACTGACAATGATCACGATGACGATCATAGCTCATCCTCCATGCATCCACGAAATGTTCAATTACGTGAAGTGAATTTTCAAAATAGCTCTACAGACCCTTCAAAGCTCCGGCAGCTATCTGTGTCTCCTTGTGACTCTGGGTTTGAGCAGCGTGAATTTGAAATTGAAAAAGAAGCTCGTTCCCAACAGCGTGACTTACTTCAAGCGAGTGGGAATAACCCAACCGCCACGTTGGAATTGGATTTAGATGGGAATGTCAAGTACTTGAGTAAGTCTTGGGAGACTTTTGTGGGCACCAAAGTGAAAAAAATCATGAATATGCCGATATCTAAAATCATAGTAGGTAACGAAAACGATAAGGCTCTTTTTCAAAAAGCAACAGATATCATGTTGAAAGATGATGCAAGTTACAGAGTCCGATTTGTTGTGGCCAAAAACACAATTTCTTCTGAAGCCTCAGCCGAAGAAGATGAGGAAAACGAACCTGATGAAGAAGAAGAAGAAGAAGAAGAAGATGTGACTATCAATCGCTCCCCAACAAGCAGTTGTAGTTCAAACTCAGACCTTTCCACAAATAATGAATTCATTGAGTTGGAAGGTCAAGGTATCATGATCCATGATATGGGTACTTCGCGTCCAACACACTCGATGTGGTTGCTACGACCTTATGTTGAGAGAAATATCCTGATTGAGCTTCCCAATGGGTTGATTGAGATTTTGGGCTTTGGTTCAGAATTGTTTGGAAGCTACCTCCAATCCATCTCTGAGTCTGAATGTACTGACGAAGGATTGGTTCCAAGCCCTAGCCAGTTGTTCTGTAATATTTGCGAGCACCAAGTGCCCTGTTGGTGGCTTGAAAGACATTCGGAAATTTGCTATGCCGAGTTCAAAGCTGAAAGTGATTTGCAAATCGCTCATGATAATGTTTTGGAGCAACGTGATATAATAACGTCTATTGCAACTCTGAAAATAATAGAGTACAAGGGTTTCAGGGTGTCAAATGTCAGCGATGCTATTCCAACTAGCCACTCTGCCTCCTCTTCCTCCTCCGTTGTTAGCGATGGCTCGTCAAAAAGCAAAAAAATACCCAACACAATGAGATTTCCCTTGAGAACTTTACATACCCTTACCGAGCTTTGTGATGAATGCACAAATATAGATCCTGCCGACTTTGATTCTGATACGGACAGCTCTGCAGAAAGCGATGCAGAACGTGAAAAATCAGAATTCATGACCTCAAAAATATCCAAAAGCGCAATCTCAGAGACTTCGAGTTTGAGTCATCTCGATATGACTTCCTCCAAAAAATCGCGAAAGGTTGAAAGAGAGCTTGCAAGTATCTTCGATTGGAGTGTTCCAAAGTCAAGTGATAAAGCTATCAACTTATTGATTGAAGATACTGAGCTTATATGTCGCCAAAAAGCAGAAGCAATACTTCGTGTCATCAATACTCATCGTTTCCATGAGCAATTGAAAGAAGAAGTTGACGGCTTGATCTTACAAGCAGTTCATCAAACGGTGGATAAAGTCAATGAGCACTTGGCAACAATGAACAACTCTTCCATAATTCAAACAACAAACAACGCGGCAGCAGGTGCTGTTTATTCTTCCTCCCCGAGTATACAATCTGCTTCCAATTCTCCAAGAATAAGCTCTCCAGACCTAATTTTCAACTATTTGGACAAAGAGACAGCATTACCGGTTACTTCAACACCTCTGCTTTCTGCCAAGACCCCAACTTTTGATAATTTTAACCCCAGCATCAAGGGAGGCATAGCAGCTGCCGCTGTTGTGGTTCCTTCACCGTTAAGAAGCCATTCTGGTAGTTCCAGCATGATGCAAAGACAGGCAAGCACTTCGTCAGTGCTCAGCAATGAGAAAGACAAGGATGAGTACGTTAAAGAGCGCAAAAACAGTAGCAGTTTTTACAGTCACGGCAAAAGTGTTAGCAGCAGCACGAACAACAATATCAACACTACCATCATAAACAGTAACACGGAAGTTGATCAATTGAATGAGTCTTTGAGCAATATCTCCTTGCTAGACTCTTCTAGAAACGCGAGCACCAGCTCCTTGAAAAAAGTTCCAATGGCTTCTCCGAAAAGAGCTTATTCGCCAGCACCTCAACAAATGACAAATTCACCTTTAACATCAATTCAAAGAAACAACAAAAGTCAAAATAACCTTTTTTTGAACAACAACGATTCTTCAATTTTGTTTTCGAAACCAACAACCGTTGGTTCGTCTCCATTGTTGGTTGGTAATGAAAATGGCAGCAACCCTTCCAATGTGTTTCTCGATTTTCCTAGAAAAGATTTGAATGATGACTCTTCCCTGGTTAGCACTCCTGGTGCTAATGGAAATAGCATGCTTCCACCAGCAATGCCATTGAGTGCTGGCAACAGCAGTTTGCACCAACACGCAAACTCGCTATCATCATCGAAACCGCCACTTTCCCCCTTGTTGATCTCCTCATTTACAAGTTCAAAACCGTCTGCTCCAAGCATCAAGGATTATGAAATTATCAAACCAATCAGTAAAGGCGCTTTTGGAAGTGTTTATTTGGCAAGGAAAAAAATCAACGGTGAGTATTATGCGATCAAAATCTTGAAGAAGTCGGACATGGTGGCCAAAAATCAAGTGACAAATGTGAAATCTGAAAGAGCCATCATGATGTCGCAATCCAACAGTCCTTATGTTGCAAAATTATACTGCACATTCCAAAGTAAGGACTACTTATTCTTGGTGATGGAGTATCTCAATGGGGGAGACTGTGCTTCGTTGTTGAAAATATTGGGCACTCTCCCTGAAATGTGGACCAAAAGATATATTGCAGAAATCATTGTTGGTGTGGATGATTTGCATCAGAAAGGAATTGTACATCGTGACTTGAAGCCGGACAATTTTTTGATTGATTCAAGAGGCCATTTAAAATTAACGGATTTTGGACTATCCAGAATGGGTTTGGTGGGAAGACAACTTAGACATCAGAAGTATGCCAATGCCACTATACCTTCCATCACAAACACTCCAGAAACGGAGAGCTTCCAATTCCACACCGCAGCTTCTCTGATAAGCTCTTCCAAACTGGCGCAGCCCCTTGCAACAAGCGGCAAAAAAGGAAGTCCTGTGATCCCCATCAGCAACAGTCACAAGCGAACCATCTCCTATGCTTCGAGTGTGAGCAGCAGCGATAGTAGCAATATCTTGTTAAGCCAAGGTAACAACAGTACTACGAGCTTCAATGATTCCAAGAATATCAGTAACAATAATAATAATAATAGCAGCAGCAGCACTAATACTTTCCATAGTCCAACTACTGCGTGGTTTGATAATTTGATGAAGCTGGAAAAAGCAGGTGTTGGTGGTGGGTCGCCACGAAGCAACAGTTTGGCTTTTCTTAACAACAATAGCAATCTCGCCAATGATGCCACACTGATGTCCTCTCCTACTTTGAGGCCATTGCAAAGATCTGACTCTCAAACTTCGTTTGCGCTTATGGACGATGATTTGTCCCTCACCAACCAAACGGCAGCACAAAACCTTGCTTTGATCAACAACAACGCTTCTGTTGCTGCTGCTAAATCCATCGATACCAGAAGATTTGTCGGCACTCCTGACTACTTGGCCCCTGAAACAATCAAAGGCCAAGGGCAAAATGAAGCTTCAGATTGGTGGTCGTTGGGGTGCATTTTATTTGAATTTCTTTTTGGATATCCACCTTTCCATGCTGATGATATCAACCAAGTGTTTGAAAACATTTTAGCTGGAAAAATTGACTGGGAAGATTTGAGCAAGGATGATTTGGATGCAATTTGTCTGGAGGATGCGCGAGATTTGATAAGAAAGTTGTTGGAAGTCAATCCAGAAAGAAGATTGGGTAACAACGGTGCAGAAGAGATCAAGCAGCATATTTTTTTCAACGGGATTGCTTGGGATCAATTATGGATCGAAGAAGCTTCCTTCATTCCAAATGTCGATAGTGCAGAGAATACAGACTATTTTGACACTCGTGGAGCTACGATGAATGAGGATTTGAGTGACAATTACAGTACGTCACAAAGTGTGCTTGTTAGTGCACAACAAAACGGTGATGATGATGACGAAGATGATGATGACGAAGAGGAAGAGGAAGATGAAGATGAAGATGAAGATGATGAAGATGAAGATGAAGACGAAGACGAGGAGGGGGAGAGTATGAATGCCAAGCAAATACATGCTCTTTTCAAAAACGATAATGTCGACAAGTGGTTGAGTAATCCAGATGGCGGAGTGGGCACGATTACGAGTGGCAGTGAGTCCAACAGTCTTTTGTTGTCACCTTCAATAACTAAGCGCGAGCGTCGCAAAAGTTCAAGATTGACTGAAACCTCTAGCGAGTTTGGCTCTTTCCAGTATCGGAATTTAACCGCATTGGAGAAGGCCAACAAAGATGTCATCAATCGTTTGAAGTCTGAGCACATGGATGGGAAGGGCACCAATCAGTCCAGTTCATCTTCGGAGTCCACAACACCAGCTGCAGTGAACATCAACAACCCAATGAATAGCAGTCCTGTGACAAGGTCCAGAGGGATTTCATTTAGTTCGGTGAATGCTGCTGCTAACCCAATTCCTATTGGTGGGTCCCCCGTGCCAGCTTCCGTGTCCATTCTAAAATATCCAACTTCATCTTCGGGAAATTCTTTTATGAGTACCAGTGCTACCTCGTCCCCTCAAAAGGCCTCTTTCAGTGGCTTGCATAACAATAATAGCAGTCATGCCAGCCACCACCATCTTCATCAACATCATTCTAACCATCAGCATTCAAACATCATCAACTCCCCATCGCCAGTAATGAGGTTTGACAGATTAAATTCCTCTCACTCTCTTGCTAGCGGCAGTGGGGATGCTGATAGCATCAGCCGAGGGTCTGTCTCGGGAAGGGCGAGTCCAATCAATTTTGCAAGCATCAACTCTGGAACAAGGGTGGAAAGTAGTAACGAAAATGCTACTTCCGAGTTTGCCTCTCCTTCAACGTTGACGTATAATGCCAAGTCTAATCTCCTGTCGAAACTATCCAATAGCAGCAACAGCAATAGCCCTATATTGTCCTCGATTGTGAGCAAAACAATAGGTGCTGGCGCTGGGTTCCTGCCTTCAAGTTCTGACAATGAGGACTCTAGAAACTCGGCCATATTACGAATCAAGAGAAGAAGATCAAGAAGAATCAGACCCACCGCAGAAACTGTGTCTCCTGCTTCACCGGCTACGAGCAATACAAGTTTAGGATCTGCCTCAATGAGCCCTTCAGTTGCCAGTGGTGGTGCGAAACCAGCAGCAGCAGCAACTTCGTCACTCCCAAAGTCAACCGTTGGAACTGGAGTGTTTGGGAAGCCCAGAATTTCTACAACCATTGCTAATAAAGGCCACCACAAGTCGTCACTCTCGAATAACATCAGTGATGCCTATACGGATGAGATCCGCAATCGCTTTAATTCAGTGGATGTTCTTCTTTGCGAGCCTATTCCTATTTTCCGGTACTCCGCCAAGAAGCTTCTTGAAACGCTTGGGTGCAATGTTGTTGCGGTTCGGAATGGTTCTGAAGTGATTCGAAGAATATCCGGACAGGTGAGGTTCGATTTGATCATAACCACCATCAAAGGTGGCCAACCAGGACTGCAAGCGCCTGCATTGTCCTCCTCTTCTTCTTCTTCCTCAGCTCCGCAAATGGCGAATACGAGAAGTTCGGATTTACACAGTCATAATAGCCCGCACCAACTCCATAGTAGCCAGTCACAAAAGGAGTACGGGAGTAACATGGCAGACATTATCAAGCTCATTAGGTTCACCAACACCATCAACTCCAACACTCCAATTGTTGCATTGACCTCCTTTCAAAAAGAGGCAACGGCTATGAAGTTGTTCGATGACGTGGTGGAAAAGCCTGCTACGAGTGCCAAATTGGAGGCAGTTTTGTTGAGATTTTGTTCTGGCAAAAGCGAAGCTGTGTCGTTGACTAGCGATGCTGAGAGCATCGTGTCTACGAAATGATCAACTTTATACTATAGTATTTTTTTATTTTTATGTTTTTTTTTTGCCATATTTGATGTTAATAATTTACGTGTGTGGTCGAAGTAGAATTGAATGTAGTGGGGGAGGGGGGCCGAGTCAAACAACATGCATTGATGGCATAACTGACTAGCCACCAGTGGTACGATCAATGATGAGCCGATATCCCGTTTGCGTTTGTTTCAAGATTGGTTTCGTCAGATCTTTGTTATAGTCTACATGAAGATCAGCCAAAGTATAGCCAGTTCAGTTTATATATCGTTGCTCATTATTAAGGAATTCCCTCTATTTTACTTTTTTTCTTGCCCTTGTAGTATTTCTTTTGTGATTGATTTCCTGGGTATAAATGAATGGAGAGAGCAGAGTATCTGGAAATTTATAAAAATAACTTCGAAGTTTTTTCAAATAATCAGACTCTACTTAGTGTGACAATTTTGCCAAAGCAGTTAATCGACTTTCGGAACAAGAGAAAATGACAAACAGTGGCCACTTATTTGTGCTAGTACATGGCTTGTGGGGCACCTTTCATCACACCGACACTGTCAAGAGTGCCATTGAACATGGTCTCCCGGACGCCATGGACGACGAATTGTGTATACTCCAACCCAAAACGTCAACGTACTTCAAGACCTACGATGGGATCGAGCACATGGGCAACCGATTTCTCAAGGAAGTGTACGACGAAATTAGGAGATTGAAAGAGGATGAGGACATTCTAGTAACCAAGTTCTCCATCGTGGGGTACTCTCTTGGGGGCCTTGTTTCGAGATACATGATTGGCAATCTTTACGAGGCGGGGTTCTTTGACAAGATTGAGCCAGTGTTTTTCACAAGTTTTGCCACACCACATGTTGGGGTCAAGTACTTCAACACGATGCTATCGCCGATTTTGAATTTCTTGGGGTCGAAGATGATCGGGACCAGTGGGAGGGACTTGTTCATCAAAAGCAGGATCGTTAGAGAGCTTGCGGATCCTGAAAGCTGCTACTTCAAAGCTTTGCAGTCTTTCAAGCAACGGTACTTGTTGTCCAATATCAGACATGACAGAACCGTTGCGTTTTTCACCTCCTATTTGTCCCTGGTTCAACCGTTTGCAGACTGGGAACGGGTGAAACTTTTTTATATACAGGACATACCGGAGATCAGCGTCAACAATGAATTGATCCGCCCCAAGATTGTGGACTTTGCAAGATCGAGATTGCGCACTGATGACGAAAAATTGCCTCCTCCTACGTGGAAAAGCAGGCTCCGATATTTTGCAGTGTTGTTGTTGCTTGGCATGATTTTCCCATTGTGGATCACGGTGGTGTTGACGTTGAATTTCTTTGGTGGGGCTTATTCTTGGGTGAGATTACATGTTCAGGACCACAGTTTTGATAACAAGGCAAAATGGGAGAGTGTAAAGAAAAGCTTGAGCAGAGATGTGAAGAAGACTTATACTGACAACGTTGACGAGGAGGATGATGACGATGATGAAAGCGAGACATTGGAAAGACAAGAAAGTCATGCGAGCGTTATATCAGGGGAATTGGCCGAGTTTACTGAAGGCG
The DNA here is from genome assembly GCA_002895615.1 of Saccharomycopsis sp. UWO(PS) 91-127.1. Taxonomy (NCBI): domain Eukaryota; kingdom Fungi; phylum Ascomycota; class Saccharomycetes; order Ascoideales; family Saccharomycopsidaceae; genus Saccharomycopsis; species Saccharomycopsis sp. UWO(PS) 91-127.1. The sequence continues at coordinate 819,443 of JNNM01000008.1, forward strand.
TTACCGAAAACTTGCTCGAGGCCACAAAGAGAAACGAAGACTTGCATGACGAAAGAGAATTCGAAGCAAAAGACAAGCAAGAGGTCGAAGCCTTTCAAAAACACTCTTCGAATGAGAGTCAAACCTTGGTGAAAGGAGGCCTCAAAAAGGCAATTGGAGTTGATTTCAAAGTGTACTCTAATAAGGTTAAGCCAATTCTCAACAAGCTTGATAATACGAAAAATGATCAAAATGATTTTTCAATGTTCAAAAGTACTGAGCAGTTGCCATTTGATGAGGATCGGATATACATCAATGAGAACTTAAATAAGTTGCAATGGTATAAGATAGCAACTTATGTTGACATCTTCAATGCCCATGATGGGATCATAGCCAGAAGAGGGTTGAGATCTTCAAAGAGAGGAATTGCAACCGTTTACTTCTGGACGAATTTAATAAGAGGGCAACTTGAGGAACTCGAGTGAATGAGCAATGATGTCCGTCTCATCAGAAATACTATAGCATCAGAAATACTATACATATTCATATATTGTGATAATCAGGCATTATCGTAGCGTGAAAGTGATATGGAAGCTCTTTAACGTATTATTTATTCACTTACCCGGACACAAGCAGCTCGGACTTTTTTTTTTGTGCTCTTGTAACATCTTCGAATGAAACTTCAGATGATCAAGCTGAATAAGCAAGAAATCTGTATGATCACATTCACGTAACCAAAGAAAGATGGCTAAGGGTTGGACGTCGCTCTTTTGGGCCAGTACCGAAAATGAAAATGCTATAGAATCATCAGTCGGTCAAGCGGAAGATGTGGGGAAATGTCCTGTCGATCACACTGCAAGAGCAAAATACATGGAGAAGATGACAAATTTTGGTAGTAGCAACATCGAAGGTGTTGTTGACAGCCGCAGTGAATGCCCAGTTGACCCCAGTGCGAGAGAAGATTGGTTGCAGCAGATGAAGCAGCATGAAAGCGATTCAATACCACCAAGCCGTGGGGTGGCCGCATCTGGAGTCACAACAATCGCTGCTCCGCATGATGTTGAATTATCGTGTTCCTCGGATGATTTGGAAAAAGCCCCAGTGTACGTCTCAGACGTGTCACTACCCATCGAGCGTGCGGTGAGCTCCATTCCTAGAACTGGGAAAAAGGATGAAAATTGGGTGTATCCCTCTCAAAAGCAGTTTTACGAAGCAATGAAGCGCAAACAGTGGAACCCAAATGCTCAAGACATGAAAACGGTGGTGCCGATCCATAACGCGGTGAACGAAAGAGTCTGGAACATGATTCAAAACTGGGAGTCCAACCAAGGTGGCGAGAAATGTGGAGGAATCACCCTAAGGAGTTTCAAAGGTGATTCCAAGAAATTGACGCCTAGGGCTGCGTGGAATTGCTATATCATGGGATACGAAGCCCCCTTTGATCGCCATGATTGGGTGGTGGACCGTTGCGGCCAGGAAGTTGAGTATGTGATTGATTTCTACAGTGGCAAAGGAGGATTGAAAGGGATGCCTAGTTTTTACATTGATGCCAGACCAAAGTTGAATAGTTTTGAAGGATGGCGCATGAGAATTTCCAAAGCACTTGGTTTGTGAGCGAAAAATCTCTTTCCAAGTCTTTCCTTTCCTGTCTCTGTATATAACATATTACGACCAAACCAACCATCTTTGCAAACAAGAAACTTTATCATTTCCAACTAGTCTAGACAGAAAGTTGCACTTATACATATGTACACACATATCAACAAAAATGGAGTTTGATATAAAGATTCTGAAATCTCCTTTTGTATGAAGATCTATCTTTTTGCCCCTGGAAACTGTGAGCCCACCTTCTGCATGTGTTCGCCAACCTTCACATTGGTGTCGAAATATTTGGCAACACATCTATCGATACACAAGCCTTCATTTTTGCTTATTTCACCATCCGAGTAGCCTCTTGATCTTTCAATGCATTTTTCATGGCAGGTTGACACCAATCTATTGAACATGTCTGTGACCATATCAAGCTCTGCTTCTGCGGCTTGGATCTTTTGCTCTGAGCTGAGCTGGGGGGTGCTACCGAATCCGAGAAATGACATTGTTTGGTGGGCTTATCGGTTGAATTACTGCCTGATATATTTGCAATCCGTTGAATTGGGCTGTTCTTGCTTGATTTTGAGACTGGTGAATTATTTTTTTTTTATTTTGCTCTTTTGAATTTTTTCATTGTAAGAAAAGTTACCCTGGAGACATCACGTTTTGTTATCACGTGCCACAACGTCATGTGATGTATGTCTACCGTCTGCCGCCAACCGGATGGTCCAACCGGATGGTCCAACCGCAGAGATGACCTTGTTGGTTGAGTAGTACGCGTTTTATTTCTTTTCTTTATCTCTTGACAATATTTTTTTTCAGATGCTCTGCTATTGTATCTCTTTTAGCAATGTTGGCAACGTGCTAAAGTCGCCTTTTGGGCTTCATTGTTTCTTTTCTCTGCAATTCTTTTCTTTTAGGCTCTGTCTTATTTTTATTTTTATTGTCCTGAAAAATTTAGTTTTTATTTTTTTTCATTAAACCCCCACCAGGTTTACTGCTTACTGGTGGGCCAGATCAAGTCCGGTACGCTCCGCTGCAGCTACAAAGCATGGGAAATGTACAAGATGATAGTAAAATAGTAAGACATACTGCACCAAGCCATTCAAATCTGTGTATGAGTCTTGACTCGTGTTCAATGCTATATTCCTAATTTGTCTGAACATATATTCTCCAAAGTGGTGATGCCTTCAATATCGTGAGATGATCATCCTTCTCTCTCTCCGCTTGTCAAATCCACCAGTTTTGTGACCTGCTCTGGTATTATTTTTAGTCGTTCCCCTTATAAGGGCTGTACAAAGAAGCTACGCAAAAGAAAAGAGAGTCAATAAGAATCAACGAGAATTCAGAAGGCTGATGAAAAGATTAATAATAAAAGATAAAAATCAAAAAGAAACAGCAAAATCAACAAAAATTGAAAAAATAAAAGTTGTTCTAAAGGCATCAACTGGTGGTGGTATTATGAAAACTGCTCCACATTTCGGAATTGAAATAAAAAAACAAACTTTTTCCTTTTTTTTTACTCTACGTTAAATTTTTTTGTTTTTTGTTTTTGTTATTTTTATATTTGAGCAAAAGTTTTTCTATTTCTCTCTTTACATTCTGTTTCTCTCTTTTCCCAAATCATCCATCAATAAAAGAATTCTGTATTATACTCCTTTCTATATTATATAATGACTGCTGGTGTTTTTCCTAAGATTGCTGATATCGTTCCAAGTTTTAGATTGGATGGAAGATTAGCCATTTGTACCGGTGGGGCTGGTGGTTTGGCCTCAACTGTTTCCAAAGCTTTGCTTGCCCAGGGGGCTTCTGTTGCCCTTGTTGACATGTTCCAAGACAGAGTCGATCTTGCTGCTAAAGAATTATCCCAATGGGGGTCGTTGAACTCCATCCCAACCGTTGGCCAAAACGGGGTTGAGATGATTTCCTCATGGCAATGTAACGTTGCAGACGATGCCGAAGTATCTGATGTCTTTAACGCCGTCAACGCGAAGCACGGCATGATTGCCGATATCTTGGTCCATACCGCTGGTTACTGCCAAAACATTGAGGCTTTGAACTACCCAGCCAAGGGCGCTCACAACTTGGTCAATGTCAACTTGATGGGCTCTTTGTACTGTTCTCAAGCCATTGCCAGAAACTTGGTTGCTGCCAAGAAACCAGGCTCTTTGATTCTTATCGGTTCCATGTCCGGCGTGATCGTGAACGATCCTCAGCCTCAAGTTGCTTACAACATGTCCAAGGCCGGTGTCATCCACATGGTCAAATCATTGGCTTGCGAATGGGCCAAATACGGTATCAGAGTCAACTCTTTGTCACCTGGGTACATTGCCACCGATCTTACAAAGAAAATTTTGGATGACAAACCTGACTTGCGTGCTGCCTGGGAATCCAAAGTACCTTTACACAGAATGGCGGACCCTAAAGAATTTGTGGGCACCATTTTGTACTTGGCTAACAAGGAAGCCTCTTCTTACACCACAGGGGAAAATATCATGGTTGATGGGGGTTACCAATGTTGGTAATCTCTTGGATTTTTCCCCATTGCTTCTTTCTCACTTTCTCATTTTTGTCACTTATATATCAACCGTTGTTTTCTGTTCTCATCTTTAATAATTTTGTGTTTTACGTTACTACTTCTAATAATATAAGCCGTGATCATAAAATTCTTCTGTGTACATCACGAAAGATAAAAATAAAAACAAGGTCATCTCCGATTACAGTTCACATCCGGTAGTGAGAAAATTGAAAAAAAAAAAAGGAAACAATGCGTAGACCGGGAATCGAACCCGGGGCCCAACGATGGCAACGTTGGATTTTACCACTAAACCATCCACGCTTCTGGATGTAAATCGAAATTTGACAATCTTTGGTTAATAAAATGAAAGTCAATGATTAGCAGGGCTCATAACCTTTTTTTTTTTTTTAACAAAACAGGCTTCAGGCCTTTATTGATTGTCAGTGAGAGTTATATAGAGTAAACTAATACTAAATACCTTTTCTGTAACATATCCTCGTCCCCATCATCTCCCAGTTGACCTTGTTGCAGTAGAGGAGATTTTGTTGTGCGCACGCCTTGCCTGTGTGCCATCACATGTAGCCCTGCACTCATGTGCAGGGCATCCGGTATTAGGGGAAACTAGGGTGTTTAACCACCCTTTCAAAACCCTAATTTATGGGCTCCATTATGCCCTAGATACCAAACCTATCTAGGGGAACCTCACCGGCTCAGTTCGGAAATGGGATTGGGGTCTAGTGCCCTAGCCTTGGTCCCAACGATGCGCATCTTCTCCGTCTTTCCCAAGTTGGAGCGCACTTTTTTTTTGAAATTTTCATTTTCTCAGTCTTTTTGTGAATGGTCTATGTACTTTTTTTTTTAAAAAAATTTTTCCCTTTTACCATTTTTTTGGTGTTGAACCTTGGAGTAAATGTTCACAACCATTTCCCCAAATTCCAACCTTTGGTGCAATTCATTTGGTAATCATAATCAACCCTGAAATCCCTGTATTAATGATTTTCCCTCATCCTTGCGAAGTTTTTTCCATAATGATCCCAGGTTATCGCTATTCCCTGGAGCCATTGAACAAGATCCGAAGTCTTTGATTAGCCGTACAGTCTATATCAGACTGCCCCACAGGCTGTATGTTATTTTGACCCACTGGATGTAAAATCAAGTAGTGTGTGTTGAATGTTGTATGTGATTTGTGTTTGCAACCCACCTTTCTATATAATTCTCAGCTTCAATAGATCTGGTTGAGTGAGAAGAGTGACTTGGCCTCGTTGATAAAGTCCAAGATCACTTTGATCTTCGTGTATCTCGACTTCAATGGCAAYTTTCTGTTGATGAAAATRTATTCATCAAKATTTGCATTGTCCGGGATTTCRTATTTYTCACGAAGGTCTTTCAAGTTGGCGCAAGTGAAGATATGGTCGCGGTGGATATCGTGATTTTCTTCGACTTGAGCCTTGAACCGGCATGGTCTGCGGATGTGTTTGTTGTATAATTGTTGAAGCACTTCCGTGGTCTGGGTGACATACGATCTCAATCTCAATATCTCGAACCCGTCCCTTTTATTGAGCCCGTAAAGGATGCTGTTCATTTCCAAGCYTCTTGCCTTTGTTGTAAAATTATATGCCCTTGTGTGTTCCAAGTACCTGATTTCAAACAGAGTTCTTGGTTTGTTGGTGAGCGGGCTAGTTGTAACGCTCGGATTGTATAATGTCTCCTGAGTAATACGTTGTTGTTGTTTTTCCGACTCCGCTCTCAAGGCTTGAACTGCTTTGCGTTCCTTGTGCTGCTTTTTCCAGAAACTGGCTTTCCATGGCTCAGCGCTTTCCTTAGTGCRCTTGTATGGTGTATCAGCGAGGCTCTTGATTTCCCGTAGCACCGTTGAGTGTACTCTTTCGCCATTGCTGTACTGTCTGATCCAGTGATCTTTGTGGAAGCGCAGCATTCTGTCCCTGTACCATCTCCGCTTGATGTCGATTCTCTGGCGCCAGGTGACGTACCCTATTTCCTTGTGGATAACCACCGTGTTTGCCCGCGGGTGGTATCCCATTGTTCTTTTGATGAACTTGTTCTGTATTGTCTGGATCTCCCTTAACTCCTTGCTCTGTACGAATTGAGACCATATTTCAATGCCGTACTCCATGACCGGCCGTGCTAACGCAATTTATAACACTCTCACTGCCTTCATAGGAAGTTTGTACGAGAGGGCTATTAGCATGCCCACGATGTTGGAGTACTTCTCAATTCTGCTTTGGATTTCGCTTGCCAAGTAACTGCACTTTTCCTCACATCTGAAAGTGAGCCCGAGAAACTTCAATGATTCTTGGGGAACAATTGTTTGGCCCTCAATTCTGATGGTGGGGTCGAGGTATTCGTCGTGAATGTCGCTCTTATTCTTTGGAATGAAGTGGATGAGTTGTGCCTTCGAGGAGTCGTCAAACGTGAGCTTGAGGTCTTTAGCGGAAGCCACCATTTCTTCAATGATGTTGTTCATTACTCTCGCGTTAGCCCCTTTAGTGGACGACGCCGTCATGATGATGAAATCGTCCATATAGGACATGACCATGTCACGATTGTCGTTGGTGATATCTTTCGGTCTAGGGCTGACCTTATCTAGAATCTGCTTGCTGAAAATTGTGAATAGAGTAGGGAATAATGAGGATCACTAGGGGAGGCCCATCTCCACTTTTTAGCTGTTCGTCTCTTTGGGGTTGATCATCAAGCATGTGGTTCTAGACGATAAGAAACTCTTGAGCCATTGTGCATGTATTCGGGGAACTTTCTCTCTGCAAACTTGGTAAGCTCTTCTTTGGACACCAGGTCGCATGCTTACTTGATATCCAGTGTGGCCATCATTCGGACCGAGTTGCAGTGGTATTGTAAATAGAAGACTTTCAATCGTGCTCTTTCTTGCCCCGCATAATTGGTTCTCTGCAATAAGCTTTTTTTCTCGGCCTATTGCTTGGACTCTTGTGTTGATTATGGTTTCAAATAGCTTTGCCCTTGACATATCTTTTGTGACATTGCAAGAGTTTAGTGTTAAAGTAATTGTTGAACATGGTGTCTTTGAAATATTTCCGCTTGGCTTGGCTACATGCTTGCATGTATTTTTGCCACTGTGGCTTGGCAGTTATGTTCATTCGCCTTAGGCTTTAATAACCTGGATCTCTTCGGTGATCCTTATTTTTGTCAATTTTTGGCCTCTCTTCGGTTGGCCCGGCTTATCTAGTGAGGACTTCGGTGGGGATCAACTGCTGCCTCTAATTTTTTGACGTTGCCAAGGTTTGAGTATCGATGTGTATTCTCTAGGGCCAACTGTTCGTCTAATTTGGCGTGGATTACGAACTCATCCAATAGCCATTTTGAACGAAGCGCAGTGAAGAACTGGTCAGCTAGATTATCGATGAAACAGTGCATGATTACCAATCTGTGGTCCGGCGCAACGTCGGGCGCCCACAAATGGTACTCTTTTCTCATCGTGGAAAAGACTTTGGTTGCTGTAACATCTATTAATATTGATCCTGTGGTCGGACAGCACCAATGGCAAGGGCACAAAGACAGAGAAAAGTCCTGGTCGCTGAGGATTGGTCTATATTGACAAGAGCTTCTAATCACAACCAACTGCTTTTATTCCCACTGTTACTTTTTGGGCTTTTGTAGGCTGCACTTCAGAAAGTTTAGTCAGGTCAAGCCAAAGCAAGATTGAGAATGATCTCCTCTCTTGTTTATGATGTATCATGAGTATATACTGGTATGCCTAGATGAAACAGGAATATCGATGGTAGGTTCACATGGAATTGATAGACATAAGATGAGAAGCAGAAAGAACTATAGACTTAGTTTATGCAACAAATGAATAATTCGAAGAGGAACCATCTGTTGAAAAAGAAAGAGAAAAATTAGACGAGATTTACCAACTGGGGTGGTATTCGAGTGGAATGTTGTCGTTCACAACACTGAGGGGCATTCACATTGAAGCCTGACACTCTGCTCTCGTCCTGCCAAAAGTTTAGCATCGAACACAATTCATTATTGTTTGTTTTCCATCTTGATCACATGCGCGCACATAACCTTTTTTTTGCCTCTCAAGACTGAAAAAATGATACAACAAAAGTTATTTACAAGAGCAGCACAGTTTACAAAAGTTATTAAGCTGAGCTTGTTCTTGGATCGAATACAATATGCAGGTATCTCCGCTCACAAAAATCATTTTCCTTTCAACGTTTTTGGCCACAGGGTTTTTGTTGATTATACTTAGTTGTGCCCTCTATGGTAACTGGCTTCCTTTGATTGTAGTGGGGATCTTCCTTTTGGCTCCACTACCCAACTTAATCTGCAGCAACTATGGCGACAGCTACGACTTCATGAATGACTCCTCGAATACATCTGGCAAAGATTTCGGCTACTTTACAACGGGGATTTTTGTTGTAAGTGGGCTTGCCTTACCTATTGTGCTCCACCACACCCACTTGATAACTTTCGAGGCAACAGTGATGAGTATGACTGGTGGGTTGATCGTTTATGCAACAATAATCATATTTAGCTCCTTTTTCCAGGAGTCAAGTGACGAAGATTTCTACTATTGATCTTCAATGAAATACTCTCTTTCTCTTCTAGGAGCTCATGTAGAACTCACTAATTTTGCCGGTGTTTGATCAATGGCTGTGCCACAAGGGGATAAAAATAACTGGTATAGTGAAGTATCATCTGAGAGTGATCTATTTAATGCTTGCTGATTCGGAGTATAATTTCAAGGCTCACTCAAAAATGTCATTCATCTTGTCATGGGCAACGAGCAGGTGTTCGTCACCATTTCTCAACATGCGATCCAGAATGACTTCATGCGTCAATGAATTTTCAAGCAATATGGACAAATGCGGGTACATTCTCCCTTCTAGAATCAACAATCTCTGTTCATTGCGATAGAATCATGTAGTGATTGCCAATAAGAGATCAAATCTTCAATAGGAGTTGCACCTCAATTAATAAGAATGCTTGAATAGGGTCATAGAGCTGAGTGGAGAGATGCAATTCCTACACACCTGTAGATATGTATATCTGACGTAAATTATGGCAATTGTTTGGTAAAGCTGATGATATTCTGGTCTCTTCAAATCGAATGGACATTGGTCTTTTTTCAAGTATTGCTGATTTCATTGGCATATTTTTTGATCAACTTTTTGAATCAAGAAGGAGAGATATGCCTATCGACACGTCTCATATACAAAGCCTGACGAAATAACACTTCGATGTCAGATGCAAAGAGAATGGTTTTGCACTTCAACACCGATTAAAGTTTACATGCTTTAGCATGCCACAAAATGATGAACTTGCCTCGTCAAAGTTAAAGATTGATAAAAAATATTGATACTTTTATTTTTGAGGCTGAATGTTTAATTACCCAATTTGCACTGGTGGAGCACAGAATCCCAGCTGAGATATGGAATAGGAGTTCGTAGGAGGTGACCACATTTGGTATCAATGAAATGAAATCCGTAATGACCCAAAGAAAAAATACGTCTGAAGAACACGTACTTTCTCCTTTATAAAGATTTAACTTGTCATTTTTTTCGACCTATTTTTTTTTTTTCGATACCAACCAATAATATAAGAATACTGGGTGTGAACTATGTGGAAAAATAGTGTTGATTGTACAGGAGTCAATCTGACCTTACTTAAACAATAGCTATGATGCATCATCGGATGGGGCTAGTGTTTTATCAAAGAAAACAAAGAAAAAATTAGGTCTGCTCCTATTTTTTCCCGATTCAGTAGTGGTCATAGCTAGAATTGAAAATATTTATGAATAGCATCTTATTATTTAGGCCTAGCCAGTCCATGATGTTAGCATTTCATTATATCATTGTTCATTTAAAATTGGTACCTTATTACTATCATTCCTTGTAGGCAGCAGAAAATGTCATGCTATTTTTATGCCATTCTTGCAGTAGCACTATTTTAGGGATTTTATTGCCTTCTCCCCCTACCCCTGCCCCTGTCGAATTCTCAGGAGACCTGAAAATAAGGGTCGGATTGGGTAAGTCATCTCTCATTCCTCTATTTGACATTGATTTTTTTTATTTGGTCTGCCTCGCATTTTCAAAAGTTATTGAAATTTCCGTCCGACATCAAGTACGCATACAACAAAAAAAATTTGAAAAGTGCACCATAGGCTGGAGATATGCTCCAAAATGGTAATTAAGCTTGGATGAGAATTCTGATATAGAGAGCAGATGCATATACATTGACTCTTGCATATATATCTGCTTATATTCATGTATATCTATATGTGTACTAATCCAACATTTTCTATGTACAACATGCAATTCGTAAGTAGTCTCGTCGAGCCCTTTTCTGTTCGGTATGCAGTCTTATAATCGTGATGCTAAGAAGGAGTGATACGTGCTTTCTGATTTGTACAGAGAATCGAAAATGTCAAACACTGATAATGCAATCCAATTTTGGTCTCGCAACAAAAAAATCAGACCAAACTGTATTCCAACGTCAACGCCTCAATCAGGTTATCTAATGGGAAGGTATGGCTGGTTATTAATTAGTACAATCAGTCATAATCCTCCTCCTTTGTATTTGTTTTTTTTCGGTAAGTTCGAAACCCTTTTTGTGTGTGCATGCATGCTGTATGTAAGTTTGACGCAGGAAGAGTTCGTGCAGACCCAAAGAAAACACACCAGCATTTCCAATTTATACAAACACAATAACGATCAAGCAAAAAATTAATTAATAGGAGATTGTAGAATCTTGTACACATAATCGAAACGATTTTGTTGTTGAGTTTTTTCTCACTTCATTTTCTACCCTATTGTTTTTGGATGGCTTGTGAGTGTTTCTTTTTCCTCTCACTGGAGAAAATGAAGTCTCGGTTGTATAAAACTCAAGTTTCCGTATAAATATAATATACATTTCCCCGTCATCAGCAATTCCGTTTGAAAACTAGTTGGAGAACAATCTTCAGTTCTTGGGGTTTGTTATACATCATAGGCTCACACTTTCTTCCAGCCATCGCCATCTCTTCTTTTTTTTTCTTTTCCCCTACTCACTCACTACCTAAGTCTCAAATCCACCAGTGAAAGAAGGAGAAAAATAAGCAGCTTTGCCCAATAGAACTCAATCTGACCAGAAGTTCACTCGTTCAATGTTCTTTAGCATAATATAGCATGCAGCCAGTGTCTCTTTCCTCATTACCCTCCTCCCCTGATACAGTATGGAGTCGTCTTTGTAAGAGTTGTGATTCCTCATTTTCTGACGACACTACAGCAAACCTCCACCAACAAATTTTTCCCACGCATGCAATCGAGACCAAAAAAGAGGCAAACGACAGACACTTCAAAGCTTTGGTGACCCGATTCACATCATCATTACCCCAAGAGCTTTCTCAAGATCAGGAAACTCAAAAAGGTTTGGCTGATAAGGATAGAAACATCAGTAGAAGAAGAAAAAGATTAACATTTATGAGTACCAACACCGTGTCTAGTTCTGTTTATGCAGACTCCGATGGCACTGATTTCACTCATGGCTTTGTATTCATATCAGATGACCAAGAAACTTTCGAACCAATCTATGGCTCATCAAACGCTACAGCACCTCTGGCTTTCAACACTCAATCCCAAACCAAAGGGAAAGAGAGGTACGCAGATGCAATCACAGTTAACACCAACTTTGACTATCACAGTGGTGGATCTTCCAACCTTCCAACTCCACAAAGCGCAAGCTCAAGCTCTTCACTCAGAAGAGAAAGTGTTATTTCAAACTATAGACCCAACACAAGCTCATCATCCTTTATGTCTTCCAGACCACCAACAGGAAGAAGCATATCTAGCTTCAAGAACTCCGATGAACCTTTTTATTATAATCAGCAGCACTCTCAACAATTCAGTCCAAATCAATTCAAAAGTCCTAACTATAGTCCAACAAGACAAAATCCACTCACACCCTCGAGTATCAGTCCTATAAGCAGGAGATCTAGCTTTGGTTTACAGCCTTTGGTACCATTACCTGAGCAGCAACTACTTCAGCAGAGCAAATCACAACCTCAACCTCAACCACCACAACAGCTACAGTTTGCACCACCTAAGTTTGAGAATATCCACTATCTCATTCAACAAGCCGCACCCTCACCTAGCAAAGAAGGTTTCCGCCTTCCCTCTCTCCATCATATCTTATACTCAGAGCTCGAGGGAGTGCCTCACTCGAGTCAAACAGGATTCGGAGACAACGCAGAGCCAAATCATTCAGAAAATTATGATGATACCGCGGCTCACCGCTTTGGGAATCCTTTCATAAACCAAAACCAAAACCAAAACCAAAACCAAAACCAAAATCAAAATCAAAATCAAAATCAATATCGAAAAAGTTAGTGCACATGCCAATCACCATCTTAAACAAATCAATCATTATTTACGAAGACATTCATTATCAACCTCTTATTAATCCTTAGCCACTTGAATAAAGAGCGACATCTCTGTTTTGTCCAGCACTCCTGGTTTCATTTCTTTTTATTTCAAGTTATTTAACCATCTCCCTCATTGTTCATATTTCTTAATCCCAGTGACCAAACGTACAACCCAACTCACTCTTATCCGAGAATTACGACTCCATTTTTAATGTCAAGTTTTAACATTTTCTTATAAATTTGTATTTATGACTAGTAATGTAACAAAAAAAATCTAGATTTGGGCATAGTCTTGAATCACAAGCGAGCAACTTTTTTTTTTGTGGGGTGTGTCTCTCCACATGATGAGATCAATTTTCATCAAACATTTGGATCCAACTTATATATCGCTCTAATAGTCTGACGGCATTTCCTTCAGACTCAAATGCACCCTTCAACTTATTCACAATCAAGTCCCTTTCATTTTCTTTCAAGATTTGTCTGAGAAAAATTAGACAATCCAAGGAAAAATCCAGATACCAACGAAAATTCCAAGAAAAAATCTTGATCAAAATTTCTAATAGAAAATCCAAGTACAAGTTGTTTTCGAAAGACTGTTCGTTGATCATTTTGAACTGCTCTGATAACGGAATCTTTCCCATTTGTGAATTCAAAACGACGAAGTCCTTCTTGCTAGGAAACAATACATTGTTCAGCCCAACAAACAAGAGGTCTTTGCAATAACGGCTATCATCGAAATTGATGTTCAAGCGCTTGAATGAGTGATAGTCAATGAAAAACAGCTCGAATATCTCTAATAACATTTTCGCAGATATTATTGAGAATTTTGCCTTCATAGAAGTTCTCAAGGCAGAAATGGCAAGGTCATAATGTTTTGCTCTAAAAGCAGTAATTCCAATCAATTCCCATTCGAGTGTTGAGTGAGTCAATGCGTTGCCACTTCTTTTGGCTTGTGCTTCCCAAGTAGAAACCACTTTCAAATCATCATATAACATGAAAAACAAAGAATCTAACCAACGCTCACAAATCCTCTTTGTTTTGAACTCATTGATAGCATTTTTGATTGAATTGTTCTCCTGTGCAGTGGGAAGCTCCCTCTTCTTCTCACTGTTGCTTTTTTGGAATTCTCCTTCCATCACGAACACCTCTGCCCGAATTCTCAATAACTCATCCCAGCCCACAAGGATCGCTAGGCTAGATAAGTAGTTGTATGCCACTTTAAACGTTCCTTTCAATTTAGGACCAGATAATTTGAACAAAAGGGGATCCACAGTAGCAAGCTCCGACTCAGAGACAAAGTCTTCACTAAGAATTGTGTCTTTATCCTTCAAGTAAACTGGACCAGCACGAGCCGCTTGAGTCCAAACTTCCTCGAGAACCCCTTCTTGAGAAGGCTCTGGAAAGAAATAGTTTATATTTAGGTTGTCGATGAGACTGTTCTCTTCTTTTATTCTTTGGACAGTTCTTGCAGAAGGCAAAGAGTAAACAGGACAAGAATTCAAAGTTGAAAGGGCATTTTTGATGTCCCTCTTTGTGATGTAAGTCTCCAAAAGATTTGTCCAATATAAAAACTCTGTAGGGTTTCTTTCAATGGCTTTAATGGCTAGGTACAAAGCGGAGTCAAAATTCAGTTTCTCCGTCATGAATCGCGATTGCTCCAAAAGGTAATAGTCTGAGTAATTCTTTCCTTTGTAGTTCGGATCACTTGCGATCTTGTTGTAAAATTCCAAACCTTTTTGCAACTCCTTGATTGTCAAGAGCTCGTCGGTATTTTGTTCAATCAATAATCTGCACAAAACTAAGTGATAATTGAAGTTTTTCTGGATCAAAGGTCGAATTAACCCAAGTGTATAGTCATATAAGTCACTTATTCTCACGACCTTTATCAAAGTATCAACAAGATAATTATTTATGAAGCTGGCACCTTGATGCAATTCAGATGCTCCTGCCAAAAATCCTTTCGGCAAGAATTTTATGATCAACTCAATTATTTTTTTGGTGGTGGATTTCGTTGATATCATCGTATTTTGCACCAAGGCAGGCTTCATGTAGTCTAAACTATCACTGAACAAAATGTTTCGCATGATACAGGAAACATAAGTTTGCTGCCAGACTTCTTCTGGTATGCCTTCAATAATGGTATTGGCTGCAGAGTTCGGTGAGTTAGGTTTTGCACCTGTCAGTACACCGAATCCTAGTGAACTTTCGAGCATATCACTACTTTTGTTACCATAGATATTGTTGGGCGTTGAAGGTGTTGAAACAGAACTGGTGGACGAACTGGGGCGCGGAATTCTGGGTGTGCTTGCGCCAGTTCTGCCACCATTGGGATGTTTAAAGTGCAAAGGTTTTCCGTTGATCCCAATTAACTGAACGCCCGTGATTTGGCCCGGGAACTCTACTTTGATTCTCACGTCACATTTCATAAAGCAGTTCCATGAACAATACGTACCAATGGAGTTCAAGCTATGACCAGAGCCTAAGTTTGGATTGTTACCTACGCCTAGGTTGATTAAGCTACTTGAGCCACCAGTAACACTGCCATTGATAGCACTATTGCTTCCAGAATTTCGGCTGTACCCACCTTTGGAGCTCACAAATTGATCATTGTAAATCAATTTCGTCAAGTATGCCACTGGAGCTGCGGCCGAGCTCACATCAAGTCCAGTTACGCTGTGCCACTGACCAAAATCTTTAGATCCTTGATGATGCGAGATATGTACGAGATCTGCTGGTCCTAATGAGCGCACATTATGCGTCATCAACTCCGTTCTCTTGAAAATCCCTTCCCCAAATGTCTTCTCAAATATGAACGGCGTTCCTTGAGTCTTCAATTTTCTTTGTTTGGCGGCAAATGACTGAGGCGATTCAATATGATTGCTGGAAGATTTGATCTCTTCTTTCTTCTTCTTGGACTTGAACATTGTGGGTCATCTGTGAAAGCAAGCTAGCCAGGTCAGATTCTTTTCTTGGAATTTGCCTCTATTCAACAGGTAGCATTATGATCTTTACCACAATATCGATAATCCCTCTAAAAAAAAGTGAAGTTTGTTTGGCGAGGGCCACGTGATAATGGTACCCAATGAGCAATTTTCTTTTCTAGATTTTGAGAGAAATTGAAATTGCTTCGCATAATCCGCCCCCTTCGAACACACTTATCCATCTCATCTCGCTTGTTTCTCCATCTAGATCAATAACATATTTCAAACCAACTGACTTTAAAGCCTGTAGTAATAATGGCGAACGGAAACAGCAACGATAACGACGAAAATTACAACAAGATCTCGGAAGCCTTTGAAGAGGCTCAGACCTCTTTGAAAAACCTTGTTTCTTCCACAGGAAATTTGGCGAAGAATTTGAGTGAGGAGCTTTCAAACAATTTACCTTCTTTAGGCTCAATATCCGACACTCTATCACCATTCAATAATAGAGCCAACCCTTATAGTACGCTCAACGACAATGATGTATCTTTAGACACAAATTTCGAAAACTTTGACAGATTTGAAAGACACATTGAAGAAGGGTTCAGACCAGACTTTGGGGCTTTGAATACCTTATTCAACGGCTTAGGCAGTGGTTTGAGTTTTGGGTTGGGTAATAATCTAAGTGATGGTTTTTTGTTTGGTGTTGGGTTTGGAGGAAGTGCAGTTCCAGCGGTGCAAAAGTTCGATGCCTGCATGGCTAACGATGGGCTCTCTGTTTGGGATAAGACAGGGTCATGGCATTGCTTGTTCCCAAAAACGGTTTTAGACCAGGCCTACGGCGAAAATCATCATCAAATTGTTTCAAAGGAGGATTTCCAGAACGATTATAACGGAGCAAAAGGCAATTTCTTTGAAAACTTCAATGACTTGTTGGGGTGGAGATCGCAAATGCGCAACTTACAAAGACAGCAATACTACAATAGATTGGACAAGATAAGGGTTTCGAATAATGATCAACTTGACGTTGTCGAAGATGAATCTCATGAAAACAAGGAAGTTGTGGGTACCTCAAAAAGCTACTCTACAAGAACCGCTGATAACGGTGACGTTAAAAAGTTTTCAAAAGTCATGAAATTGTACTCCGACGGTTCTTCCAAAATTGAGGAAACTACCAAAGTCATTCCTGGTGATGGCTCAGAACCACGCGTGGAAACTGTTGTGAAGGACCTCGGAGCTCCTGAAAATGGTGAAAAACCTGGATGGTTTTGGAGCCATTGATTCATGATTCGCCATTGTCATTCTTGTGTTTCAACTTGATTTTAATTGCGGACACCACCTTCTCCTCCAAATATTGCGGTTTTCAACTACTTTCATTCTGGGTAAGCAGATTTTTAGATTTTCTTATGTACATACTTATATATATTACTTGAATAGTAACGGATAATATCATTTCACAATAAATGGGTTTATAGAAATCACGTGATTATAAATATTTAAGGGTTACATAAAAAATGCATTTTTAAATTGCTGGCTACTTCGCTTCGTCGCAGTTTATTCAGCATTATTATGCCCTGTTAACTGATCTTTATTTAGACATTTATGAGGCCCAATCTCATTGACAAAAAGGTAATTATTTGATATAATCTCAGAACACATTTAGATGCATGGGCGAAACGAAAGAACGCATTACAAATACTGAGAAAGATAGAAAGATATCAGACTAAGCATATTATTTAGTAAAGGTTACTATGGTTGGATTCCTGGAACGTAAGGATCTAGCGAAGAGAGTTTTACCAAACAAAGAGCAATATAGCGTCTCACATCACAAAAAGCCTGATCTTAAGCGAAGGCTTCAACTGAATGAAAATGCAGAAATTGCTCGATGGTTTCATACTGATGAAGAAACTGGCCTGTCTCCTTCGAAGAGGATTTCGGAAAACATAAGGACAGAAGAAGAAGGCTCTAGCCGACGTGTCCCAAAATCACTCAGCGAGAGATTGGGTAGTGACCCATTTCATTACCTAAGACCAGAGAAAAAATCCAAGCCCGCAAAAGAACGGTATGATGAGCAGGCCTGGTTGGATTATCCGGAAGAAGAGCACAACGCAATAAGCACAACACCGTGCCAGAATTGTCGCTATCACTATATAAAGTGTACGCGACGAAAGCCCAAGTGTATAAATTGTTATGAAACGAATCACGAATGCATATACGTTGAAAAACTACCAGACAGGATTGTGATCGCTAATAGTGGAACAAAATATCCTTTCAAGGGAAGGCGGGATAGGCACACAGTTCGAGGGAAAATTCTGATCAATTTTTTAGAAAATTTGGGTAAAGAGTGGGCAGCTATAGTTGTGCACAATTTTCGCAACCACAATTTTGATACGATATATACCAAAAGGAATGGGGTTGATATCGATCCAAAATCCTATCTAGCCAAGTATGAAACCGAAGCCGAAACTGGAGATTCTTCAGAAGCAGGTAGGGATATAGGGGGCATAAATTTTGCAAGTTCCGATTTATCAAGTCGGGTCAAAGCAAACAGTTATTTTGTGGATGGTCAAGACTCGACATCTTCCCAAGATGATGAAAACTCTGACTCAAATACTCTGAATAAAGAAAGTCCAACAGCCCACATTGAGTTTAGTCCTACGATCAGCAACAAGCCGAAAACAAGGAGTGATCTTTCAATTAGAAATAATGATGAAGCCAAAATAAGCAAACCTATTTTCTTAAGCGAAGGTGAGACGAGAAGTCAAAGGTCAAACTTTTCAAAGATAAGCGAGCCTGTTCAAAATAAAGAGGGTTCCAAGCTGAAAAACGATGGTACTCTGGAGACATCTGACGAAGACTCCACCTCAAAAGACAATGTCCTTGCAAGCAAAGCTCACGCTCTTGATTCGAAAGTAGATTCTAACGAAGGGGGAAATGTAAACACCAATTCAGCGTTCAAGTCTATTGAGCCTTCCAAAGTGAAGCCTGATAGTATATCAGATAAGAATGATACCAAAATACCAGAGCCTGCTAATAATATGCAAGGTATCGATAAGAATACTTCAAATAAAAGTGAAACACCATCAGGTTCTATCATAAAGTCTAATAACGGTTTACTGAAGGCGGATCTCGAATTAGTCGAGGGTGAAGCCACTGAGGCTTGGTCTCACAAAAAAGAGCTTCCGCTGGAGCTAACGGCTGAAAACAGTATTGCAAGTGAGACTGCTTCCAGCTTATTACCTAAAAATAATAAAACATTACAGTTCGGTCCAAGTGGATATCAACCTATTCAAACAAACGAAGCATTCCTTCCCAAAGAGGATCAAGTCAGTGAAAACTCCACCAAACTTGATGGAAAAGATGAATCTGCCACGCTTGACAAAAGTGGCAAAAACGTGATACAAAGTAGCAGCACGCGCGCCCCTCCTGATATCGTCACAGTATCTAACCAAGCGGAAGAAATGAAAATCGATCGGCTTGGAACGGAAGAAAAGGGTGATCTCGATAAAAAAAATGAGGATTCATGCAGAACAGTGGAGAGTCTTGTCATGAATACCAGCTCTTTTGCTGAACCTTGTTCGAATAAGGAATACTCGAAGGTGACTAAAAATTCTGATATAGTAATACCTGATGATAGTGAATCAATATCACGTGATTCCAAAGAAAGTACTATGATAATAACAGACAGTCAAGGTTTAGCAGCTCCGTTTGATTCAAACTCGCTCTCCCATCAATCGGTGGCTGATGAGCTTCCGGCTGAAAAAGATTCTACACAAGCAAAAGAAAACTTCAAGCTGAGAGAAGATTCTGTCAATAGAAAGAAAGAGAGCATCAACGATGAAAGCGATGAAGCAGTCTCCTCTAATACTTTCCAGGAAGTCGACTGCATTAACCAGAGTTATGCTAAAGCTTCGAGTATAGCAAAAAATGTCGGTGAATCTGTCTCGATGAATGAAAAAAATGAGATTCTTAATTCAAACCCTGTTGTTAGTCAGAACAGAAATGAGCAAGTTCATGATTGCAATGCGACAACCAGTAATATAGATAATGACGAAATAAGCTATAGGGAAGATTCAGAGAAAAAAAGGGCTGAAAAACAAATCGATGAGATTGTCAAAATGAAGACACAACCTTTGCTGAATATGGTCGATCTGTTTGGGGGCTCATTTCCTCGAGGAAATACAGACGATGTTGCAAAAAAATCCACAAAAGTGAAGGACCCCCGACTGGCTTCAAAAAGGCAAAGGTCTGCAAGTATGACTCAAACCACAAAGGCTGTTATAGAGGGTCACAAGCAAGAGTTGAAAAGCACCGTAAATCGAGAGTCTGAGTCTTTGGCACCACAGAATCCTGGAAAACAGACAGGCCAAGACACAAAACTTCAAAACAATCACGATCATTATAGACTTCCTCCTTTGGTTACTAAGCCCCGAACGTCTTATCACTCCCCGAAACATTCAAGCCACGAATTTGAGCATGGATTGCTGTACTATTCTCCGATTGTAAACTATGGCAACCGATACGAGTCTCAAAATCGAGCCTACGTTCCTCGACACCAATTAGTAGTGACTCAAAGCGGTTCACATGCTCAGCCTACGAAACGGTTGTCCCTTGGTCAACCCCAAACAAAATCTCAATGGCGAAATTATAATTATTTCAAGCCGACGTATTCCCATGAACAATCCGAAGTGCACAAAACCCAAGCATCACCTCCGAGTGCATCTCCGATAGAGGTGCCAAAAGGGGCGAGAGGGTTGTTTATAGAGTCAAGAAAACGGCTCAAAAAAAATGACTCTCAGCCTCTGGTTCCCAACAGAAGAGCTAGAAGTATTGGAAGTGCTGAAGAGTTGATTCCTTTAGGCAATTCCCAAAGAAAGATTCCAAAGCTTAGCTCACTTAACAGAACTTTGCCACATTATAATAATGATGCTACAGTTACACTGAGCCCCGCAACGGAGGAAGTGCATGAAAAGGCTGGTGTGAAAAACACAAGCTCCCATGAGAATGTTTTGGTCAGCAACTATGAGACGAATTCAAAGGATTTCCACTCTCATGACTCCATACAGCCTTCTCTTGCAATAAGAGAGGATGGAGGAACCTTCTCCAGTTTATGGAAAAATGAAGAGAGAAAAGAAGCATCACGTGCGGAAGCAAAGAAAGTACTTTCACCTGATGTAGCGAATGGTCCGTCTCTCATTATTGAAGTGAACGATGACGTCGATTCTGATTTCAATGAGAAAGGGTTATTTGTGCCATCGGATGGCGAGGGTGACACCTACCTTGCGGAAGATGAAGGCCAAAAAGTGCCCGATTTCGAGAAGATTCAGTTCAGCAAAAGCATCCTTGCGAGAACAGAAGAAACAAAGGATAAAGATGATGGGGAAAGAAAAAAAACCCTCATAATTGTAGTGGACGATGATGATGATGATGATGATGATGATGATAATGATGATGGTGATGGTGATAATAGCAATGGAAACGATTCTGGTGCTTTGTATGATGAAGATAACAGCGCCAATTTTCTTATCAGACAAGGCCAGATATTCGGCGATATAGAAAATGGACACGAAGACTCCTTGAGGATCTCTTCAAATAAAGTTGAGGAAGAGCCTAGATTGGGAGTTGCTCAAACCCAGAAATCAAATTCTCATGATGAAAGAGTAAATCCTGACAATCAAGCAAGAAATAAAAAAACAGACTCTATGCTTTCCGAGCTGGATGAAGACATGCCTTTGTCGAAGCTAGTGTTGCGTAAAGATCCCTCAAATGAAAAAAAAAGAATTGTTGACGTCGATAGCGATGATGAAGTGATACTTTTGGGCAAAAATATGGCTTCCTTCTTTGATGATGACGACAATGAGCCTTTGCGCTCCGTCATCAAGCAGCACCAAGACTCAACAAGTCAAAAAGATGTCGATCCTCTGGCAGATTTCATTGATGAAGGCGATTCACTGATTGTTAACGCTCACAATCGAATGGTGATTCCTCGTATTGAGGATGACAGTGAGACCATTGCAGAAAATGATACGAAGGGAGAAACGGAAAACTACGGTATGTCCGCCCTCAATTATCAGAACAACATGTTTGCGGAGTCTTACCTGGATGCTGATGATGACTCGGATATTGAGTTTTTGGGTGCAGCAGTGTACAGCAAATAGTAGTTCTTTAGCAAACCATTTCGATTGAACCTTAAATAAAGAACCGATTAGGAGGGAACCACTATAATATATCTCTTGAAAAGCAGAGTCTTTAGTGAGGGGGAAGGGAACTCTTTAGCAATTTTTTGTTTCCACAAAGTGCTTGCCCATGTATTTGTTCCATGGTAAAGCTGTGTTTGAGCTAAAGTATGATCGAAATTATTTTTTTCTGTGGTATGGTTGTAAAAAAAGGGGGTTGTTTTTCATGGGATACCCACTGGTGGGTCGGGTTGCATGGGTGCATGCGCATGCACCCATGCAGGCTTGCCGAAAATTAGCTCCAAAGCCAAGGCGGAAAGTTCTGGGCAGGATATATATCAACATAGCCAGGACGATAATTTGAACAAGTGGGTTCATTTGAAGAAAGCAGAATCACCTGTTCTATTGAGTTGTTTTCATACTTTGTTCCTTCTGCATACTATAATGAGATTTGCTGATATATTGATGTTGGCGGTGTTGGCGAACGGCGCAGTGATACCACAACACGAGATCGTGGCAAGAGGAATTGGGTCTCTTTTAGGTCATCTTGGTGGCGACGTGGAAGGAGAAGCTGGAAAAGTGGGTAATCTTGTTGGTGATGTTGAAGGTGCTGGAGATACTTTCTCCGGACTTACATCAGAAGGCGATGGCATTGGAGGCGATGTTGACTCTGCTGGCGCCCATGGTGATGCCTTGGACAGTGGGATTGACGATACAGGGTCAAGCTCTAATGACGATTCAACTTCATCAAGTAGCGATAGCACGGGTGAGGGCAATGACGATGATGGGGCATCAGGGAAGCCAAAGAAGGGCAACAACAACAATGGTGGGAATGGCAGCAGCGCAGCACCTGCAAAGAGCAAGACAACCGACCCTGGCCCTGCCGCCACCACCGAAGGCGCCGTGAAGGCGGAAAGCACCCTTGCTGGCGCAACCCCAACAGAGTCCCAGCCCCGCGGCAAGCCAACAGGGACAACTTCCGGGGAGCCTGCTGCGTCCACCACTGCTGCGTCCACCAAGATGGTGTTGACCCACATCACCACCGTGGTGCCGCAGACGGTGCTTGAGTCCTACATGATCTCCAACGTCGTGTACACCACCAAAGAGTACTACGAGGTCACGACGGTGATCCCTGTCATGACGATGGCCGGGGCACACAGCCCGGGAAAGGGGGTTGAAGGCGAAGGGAACCCAAACTTCGTCAGCACGTTGTTGAGCGGTGTTGCTGCGGCATCGAGTGTTGCCGGCGATGCCGCTTACGTTGACCAGGAGTTCGTGCCCACCGACGAGGCTGGTGCCGCTTACGCAACCGCCGCTGACACCGTTGCACAGGCAGTTCCAACTGAAGACCCATCTGGGCAGGGCCAGCAAGTCTTCTCGAAATGAGATTCTTTCACTTGACTCTTTTCCTCTTATACATTTCCTTTTAGATTCCATAAACTGTCTTAGATGTTTACATCGATGTAAGTGTTGCTCATAAAGCTCTCAATGAGCATTCACGTAAGTAGCGAAGTAGAACACCGTCTTCAAACTGCTCTAATCTTGAAAAGATACCGCGAATCTTGACTTTCGCAAAGCCCTGAGAACGGTTCTCAGGAATACGCACAGTCTTTTTGGCCCATCTTATATTGCCAGACAGCACACCAACCAACAAGCATCAAAACCAGCAACCGCGGTGATGCATTCAGTTGTCGTCTAACATAGTCTGGAGTTTATGCCCATGCATACGTACGGGCACGCACGTGAGCAAGACCTCATCCATGCCGAACAACATCAAGAAAAAAAAAATCGATGGTGAAATTTTTTTGCTGCCAAAGGAACAATCGATCGAACGATATATATATATATATATATATATGCAGAATGGGCCGCGGAAACCAGACACCCAACCCGAAGAAACAAAAACAGAAGAAATCCGGCAGCCATCTCTTGCGAGAACTCGCGGTTGAGCGGAAGAACTACCGAAAGGAGCAGGAAGAAGCCAAGAAGGCACTCCAGCAGCAGCAGCAGCAGCAGCACGAAGGAAGTGGATCAACTCCTGTGACAGGGGAAACAGCCCAACTCAAGCTCTCCGCCCCAAAGAAGAAATACTACCGTCAAAGAGCGCATTCTAACCCGTTCTCGGACCACCGCTTGATATACCCCACCTGCCCCGAGGAGATGGTGTGGTCCAAGCATTATCCTTCCAATACCGATTTCGCCAAGAAGAAAGTCACGATTGCCGACATTGGCTGTGGCTACGGCGGGTTGCTCATCATGTTGGGCCCGTTGTTTCAGGACACGTTGATTTTGGGGATGGAGATCCGGGTGCAGGTGACGGAGTACGTGGAGGACCGGATCCTTGTGTTGCAGAAGGAAAGCTACAAGCCGGTGGAAGAGCGCGACTCGAATTGCAAGGACAACGTGAGGGCCATACCCACGGGCTATCATTACGAGAACGTGTCGGTGTTGCGGGGAAACGCCATGAAGTTCCTTCCGAATTTTTTTGAAAAGGCCCAGCTTGAGAAGATGTTTTTTTGCTTTCCGGACCCGCACTTCAAGGCTCGGAAACACAAGGCACGCATCATCACCAACACGTTGTTGAACGAGTACGCGTACGCCTTGAAAGTTGGGGGGATTGTGTACACCATCACGGACGTGTTGGACTTGCACGAGTGGATGGTGAAGCACTTGGATTTCCATCCTTTGTTTAAAAGATTGACAAAGGAGGAAGAAGACGCCGATGTGTGTGTGCAGACCATGATCAACGCCACGGAGGAGGGCCAGAAAGTGGAGAGAAACAAGGGCAGCAAGTACGTGGCCTGCTATAGAAGGTTGGAAGACCAGTGAGTTTTTATTGATGAATTGAAAAAAAAAAAAAATAATAGTAATAATGATGATATCGTACAACATATAGAGATTAATTCGTGTGACCACTTATTGTGTGACCGCTTATAGTGTGACCACTTATAGTGTTATTGTAATGCATGTGTTGTCCGATGCAGGTGTTTCCAAATATTATTGCTTCGCTCCAAAAGACTCACCTACTGGCAATACTTTCATCATCAAACTCAGAAAACCCTCTTGATCTGGTTGACTGCCGGTCGTCGTCTGACTCATCAACAAAGTACTCCTCCTCTTCTCCGGCCTCGTTTATTCTTGTCTTGCGCTTATTGGAAAACACTTTGCCCATGATCTGACTCACGCTCTCGCTACCTCTTCTGATACTGCCCTTGATGCTGCCGTTGGCCGCCTGTTTCTGCTTAAATTTCAACACCTCGTCCAAACTTGGAGGATCAATGTATTCCGGCATGATGACGCCCGAAGTGGTTGGTTTGAGGGCGTTGAGGGACTGGAATTCGAGATTCACGTTTGCATTGTGGCCTGGGTCACGTTGTGCGGCAAGAAAAGACTGGGAGGACGCGCGCATCATGCTCTCGCTGTCATCGCCAACGTAATATGAAGGATGCTCCCCGCTCAGAGCAAGGCCATCGTTCTCGTGGAAGCTGCTACCTTCGTTAACGGAAAACGTGTCGCTGTCGTTGAGTTGATGGTATGATGAAGACACCATTGAAGACGCATTGTCGGCAAACACCGAGGAGCCGCCATCGCCAAACACCGAGTTCATGTCTTCCAAACTAACGCCTGCGGTTTCTGGAAGCCATCCATAGACAAAACAGAAGGAGCACATGCAAAAGAACGCATGTATGAGATAAAGTCTCCAGCCAATCCATTCTTGTAAGATTGGGGTTGCTTCACCAACAACAAAGTTTGCAACCCAGTTACTTGAGGTGGCGCAGGCAGCACCAATGGAACGCACCGATACCGGAAGGATTTCGGATGGAATGAACCAAGCAAGCGGGCCCCAAGAGGCACCAAACCCGGGACCGGTGTACAAAACCACCAAACCAACAACAATAATTGGTGTTTGAGGAATGTCCAACCAGAGAAAGAATGCAATCAGAGTCAAGGCAAAGAACATGATGGCAGCACCAGTGAGTAAAACCGGACGTCTCCCATACTTGTCGACAATGAACCAAGGAATTATGGTGGAAAGCATGTATAAAATACCATTGATGCCTGTCATTAACACGGCGTCTCTTCCTTTCCAACCAGCTTGTTCAAAGACAAAAGACGCATAGTAACAAATGACGTTGATCCCATTCAACTGGGCAAGTATCAAACACAAGCATGATATTATCACTCTTTTTTTGTATTTTCTCCACATGTACGCATATCCTTTGCGTTCACCGTCATATCTGTGGGAAAGCACGTCCTTTTTGATGGATTGAAACTCGTCTTTGGCTTTGCGGTCTTCGGTGTTCCCACTTGAATACAAGTTTGCCAAGACAATGATACCTTCAACATCGTTATCAGAAAACAAAAGCCAACGAGGGGTCTCGACAATGACAAAGGAGCCCAAAAACAAAAAGCCGCCAATAAGACATTGCAAACTTAAGGGGATTCTCCAAGACAAGTCACTGGATAGCAAGGAACAGGAGTAATCAGTCCAAATAGAGATCATGTAACCAAAGATGTTGCCTGTAAACTGCACACAACCCAACAAACCTCTTGAATCTTGTCCACTAATTTCCGACTGGTAAACAGGGATAATGGAAGACAAAACCCCAATGCCGAGCCCACTGATGACTCTGCCAAACACCAAGTCAGTCATCTGACGGGCAAGGGTCTGGATGCAGCCACCCACCACGAATATGAATGCACCATAACGAATGGTACGGCGTCTGCCAATAACATCGCCTATTCTACCAACAAACAAAGACGAGACAAACGCCCCGAGCTCCAAGATGGCCACCATGATGGCGATTTCCGATCTTGGAGGGTTGTGGAAATAGGCAACAAAGTTTGGCTGAGTGAGAAGCGACCCCATAACCCCCTGGTCATAGCCGAATAAAAAGACTCTGCAAATAGTTAGTAAGAGCAGGAAACACTCAAATAAAATAAAAACAAGAATATAGACTTACCCTAGAGAGACAAAGACTGAGTTGAAGTATAGTAGTGTCTTTCCAGTTATCAATGGCTTGTACTTGTCTAGTTCCTGTTTTAAGACCATGATGTGAGATGATTACCGACTGTACAAAGAGACGATATGATTAACAAGGGCTATGCTGTAAATACCATTTGTTTATTTTTGAATTTTTTTTTTTTTTTTTTTTTTTTCTATTCTAATTCTTCTCTGTCGCCGGTCTGGCCTGTCAAATGGGTGGAATGGGGGAGAAGAAATGATGTCACACAAAATGCAGGCGAAGGGCGTTGGACAGCTCAGAGAGATATATGTTACCCTTCCTTCATCTTCATATATATTTATATAGAAAAAAAAACGGGAAAACGGTTTACACCAGCTAGGTGGGGTGCTTGATGTATGTATGTATGTATGGAGAGAAATGAAAGGGTGAGAAAAATATTTTGAAAGTGGGACAGAACTGAGTTTGCAAATGTAAACAAATGGACTGGATTTATGATGATTCCAGCATTCCTGTGTAAATTGTAGGATTTGCGCAATGAATCATCATAGAAAAGCGGATCCAGAGAGAGATAATCCCTTTCTTGCAGCTTGAAATTGGATTTGAATAGAGATCGACAATGAAAAAAAATTGAAAAAAAAAAAAAAAAAAAAATCAATAGTGAACTATCAACATAATTTTCATTCTATCATTTGTTCTGACAATTGGCGATTAACAATTCTATTCAATGAGCGACAAACCCAGAAAAACCGTCAAATTCAAATCAATTGAAGACTTCAAACTCAATCAACGCAAGAAGAAGAAAGAGGAGGAAAAACTAAAGGAACAAGAGAACAAAGAAAATGCAGTAGAAAGCACTCACAGTTCTTTAACACAGGGTCAAGGAACTGATCAAGGACATGGCCAAGGACATGGCCAAGGAAATGGCCAAAGCAATGGACATGGACAAACGACAGTTTTTTATCCAAAACAACGAAGAACAAGTAGCAGAGGGTCCATTATCAGCATAGCATCACCAGTTTCTTCATTGCCTTCTACTCCGATATTGGGCAGTAATCGAAGAAGCCTTACACCTTTGAACACTTCCAACATCAGCCATCATAACCATCATAATCATCATCATCATAATAATAGTATCAACAATAATAGTCTCCATCACCGACCTAGCGTATCTGAAAGAAGCTTTAGCCATCGAAGCGAGTCTAGTTTCAATAGCAATCGCATGAGTTTATTGAGTGTTGTCACTTCTCCAACAGACAGCTCTAGATATCACAGCAGAGTGAGAAATAAGAGCCAAGGAAGCCATCAGAATAACAGCTTCACTTCAAATCAATATAGTCATAGCAATAATCTTAATAATCATAAACATAACCATAGCCGCAGTTACAGTCACAGTTACCGAGAAATGTCACCTGAAAAGAAATCACAAAAGCACACCGAGGAAAAATACCAGAGAATCACCAACACATTGATCAATATGTTTGAACAACTTCAAACATCAAATCAGAACAAAGAAGAGATTATCAAAAAACTTGAGTCTTTGAAGAATCAGAATGAGTTGAATAAAGAAAGGTTACATGATTTGGTGGTACGGATCAAAGAAGTGGAAAGCAAATTCGAGAAGTATGATCTGAAAGTTGACGATGATTGCAACTTGATAATGATCTGTATTTGCTTGATCAATACCAACAAGGAGGTGCAATGATTTTCACTATTTTCTACCAAACAAAAAACACAAGATCTGGCCAGAGCTACTACCTACTACTATTAAAGGAAGAAAAGGGCATTTTTTCCTAGCCNTTCTCTAAAGATTTCTATAAAATGTTCTTCATTTGCTACTTTTGTAGGGGGCCAGTAGTTGATAAGTTGAATTTGCTTTGAATGACTGACTGGAACTACGGAACGCCGTGTACTAATTGGCGTTCTAATGAGATGTCTCTGGTTGAGATAAATTTTTTTAGTTTTAATCCATTTATATATTGTTATATACTATTTATTGTCATGGTGTGCGTGGGTGAGTCATGTACAAAGTAACCAAGCAGCAAAAAAGAAAATTGGGGCAAAAAAGGCGCCGCCGCCAACAACAGTTTGGGGGGGGGGGATGCCGTTTCCCATTATTATGCTAGACAGATATTTTTTTTAAGTAAACAAAAAACAAGGAAAAAGGTGCTCCGGTACCGGGTCGCCTGCGATGTTTGTGCGATTTTTTGCTACTCGCCGAAAAACTTTTCCATGGGAAACTCCTGGGTGCATGATGGGAAACGTGACATTTCGTGGTCGTTCTCGATTGTCATTGGCTGGATTGCTGCAAGAAGGGTAATATATCTATATAATCTCTCTCTCTCTCTCTCTCTCTCTCTCTCTCTCTCTCTCTCTTCACTCTTCACTCTTTCCCTTCCCTCCCTAAACACCCCCCCCTTGAAACTTTTTCTATTTTTCTATCTTTTTTTTTTCACTCTTTGTATCCATTTAATATTACTCATACACTATTTAAATGCTATTCATTTCCCTCAGTTATTTATCTCAGAAATTTTAATTTCTTTCTTTTCCTTCTTCTCTTTTTCTCTTCTTCTCTTTCTTCAGACTCTTTCCATTCAATTATTATTATTATCATCGGCTATTACTATTTATCAATATTTTTCAGATTCAAGATGACCGCTTAAACTCATTGATAAATTACTTAAAGACTATAATATCGTTTTAWTAAKAATAATAATAATAAWGAAGAARCMYTTATTTTACGTCAAGTTAAAATAGAAATATAAAGAGCCATTTTTTAATATCAAATTAAAAGAAAGAACGAAAGAGAATATCTCAATCAATCTACAATATACATCCAAGATGATCAACCTAAAACAGAGATAAAACCAGATTTCTATTGAAGAAAGTCACAACTTTTTAAAGATGCTGCTGCTGCTACCACCACTACTAATTACAACAACTAATAACCCTGAATTTTGAACTACACTACAGATTACACTATTTACCACCGCTGCTACTAATATTAATACTACTACAACTATTACCTCAATGTCTACTTTTGATTACATGATGAATGGCCAAAACGCCATGGTTTACCAGAACCCAGGCGATTCTTTGGCCAGCCCAGTTCCTTTGGTTTTGGGTGAAAACGTTTTTGACAAGTTTGCCAGAAAGAACAACACTGTTGTTGCAACTGAAGACGAATTTGATGAGCTCTACCTTGGCAGAGTTGCCGAGGCTGAGTTGAAGAAAGTTGTTGATGTTTCTCCTTTCAACACTCCAGACTCGTTCTCAACTGTTTCCCCTGCAGAGTTGTTGAACATGGCTGCAGACGACGTTTTGAGTAGCAACTCAAACTCGCCAATGTTTCAGGATTTGGAGTTGGATCCAAGCAACTGGACTTCTCTTTTCGAAGATGAATCCCCTGTTTCTTCAGCTTCTTCAGCTTCCACTCCTACCCAGGAGAATGGCAGTGCTTCTCCTGTGGTTGAGGAAGAACATGATTTCAAACCAACTGTTTCTTCATTGAAACGTTCTGCTGCCGAATCCTTTGTCAAACAGGAGGAGAATGAAGGAGAGGAAGAACTTCTTGATGAGGAAGGCTCTTCCTTGAAAAAGAAGAAAGTTGACCATTTGGGCTGTGTTGCTTACAACAGAAAGCAGCGTTCTGCTCCTTTGGTGCCTATTGTCATTCCAAAGAATGCTGATAGCGCATCTGTCAAAAGGGCCAGAAACACTGAGGCTGCTAGAAGAAGCAGAGCCAGAAAAATGGAACGTATGAACCAATTGGAGACGAAAGTTGAGGATTTGGTGAACAGAAACAAAGAATTGGAGCAGGAAGTTGAACGTTTGAGAGGTTTGTTGAAGAAACAATCCTAGTTTTTACATAAGTTTTTTATTTTGTTTTTTTAAGATTTTATCACTAATGATTGTTTACTTTTTGCGTGTAATGCAGGTTTTGACTTGAGTGAACAGTGCTAATGAGTCAAAATATTTTAATGTCTATTATTGGTTGGATTTCATTGTCTGTGTACCCTGCGTCATCCTTCTTATTCAATGCTTGAATTTGCCATTCTACAAGGATGAACTCAATATCATTGTTGTTTCAGTGTAAGGCGCAACAAGTCAAAATAGCTATACAGCTTTGGGGCACCCAGATTTGCGGATTTGCGGATTAAAGTATCTCCCACTGCAACGAGTTATCGCTCTTCGCTTGCCCCCCTGCTGATATTGCGTTTTCCTGATCCAGTTCTCCTACTCTAAAGAAGAGCAGACCAGCGAAGGCTCCCCCCCCATTACTTTTTCATTTCTATGAGGAAGATCTGATTTTCTTTATTATAGTCAAAAAAAAAAAAAAATTACAATATTTCATTCAGCCTATTTTTATTCACTGCCCCAGTATATCCTCATAATGCTTTCCGTGGCCTTCAACAAGAACAAATCCTTCTATGTCTCCCCGAAACCGTACCACAGGAGAATGGCTGCAGTGAAGATGATCACCAATGGATTTGAATCCTTGGACTGGCTGGAGTGCGATGCCAGTGTGGCTAGCGACGCGGCAAGTTTGGACTCTGACAAGTCAACCACGGTGTCGCTCAGCAGCAGCACCCACGGAGAGCTGAGCCCCGACTCCTCATCTGATCTCACCCTGTCAACAGACTCGACCTCAACACAACCAGCAAAGAAACTCTCCAAGCAGGCCAAACGACAGCTCAAACAGGAAAAGAAAATCAGAAAGCGAGAAATGAGCCGGCGCAAGAAACTCGTGGAATCGCTCCCGCCAGACGAGCAAGCATCACTACCCCCCATTGGCGGGGCCGTCATCTCCCCGGAGTCAGGCACTGCCACTCTTGCTGAAAAACTCCATTACTTGAAGTCCCTCTACCTCACGATTGTCAACACCAAACAGGACCGCATTCTTGATTTCCACGACATCACCCTTTACAAGCACGACATCTATAATCTCAACGACGACCAGTGGCTCAACGACAACAACATCAGCTACATGTATGAGTACTTTGAAAAGCTCCATTACGCAAAGTTCATAGAAACCACCGCGAGCAACCCAAACCCAAATCTATATCCCAAATTGAAAAACTCCATAATATTTCTCAAGCCCTCGCTTGCGTATCTTCTTTTAAAGTTCCCGGACCCCACCAGCTTGAAAGGTGCCCTTCCAAAATTAGAAACGTCGAGTTTCATCTTCATTCCTTTGAACGACAACGACGACGTTGAGCTCGCAGAGGGCGGCTCCCATTGGTCGCTTGTCGTGGTGCTGCTTCTTGACTCTCAGGCATTCTTCTACGACTCGTTCGCAGGCGAGACAGACGTCAAGGGGATCAATTACCAAGAGTCGCTCCAGGTCGTGGAGAACCTCAATGCGTACTTGTCGCTTTTCAAGATTGCGCCCGTGGCCTGTCAGCCAATGAAGTGTTTCCAGCAGGTCAATGGCAGCGACTGCGGAGTGCACGTGTGCCAGTGGACGGCCATCTTGCTAAGCAGGTTGATCTACGCCGAGGAGGGCCGCTGCATCAGGTTGGATGTGGATCTGTTGGTGTTGAGCGCGGTTGATGGCAGGATTTTCATGTTGAGGAGCATCGCTGACGCTGTCGCAGCAGCAGCAGCAGCCAAAGCTGATGAGCAAGCATCCAGACTTTAAATCGTAATACACATCATACATATACATTCCTATTTGAATGAGTAGACCTCGCTAGAAAGCATCTCTCCCATTATTTACCTTTCTCTTTTTTTTTTTTTTTTTTTTTTTTTTTCTTTTTTTGTTCATCATCAACTTTTCCAAACAAAAAGCGCGACGCGAAACATCAAATCAACAGGCCATGAGCAATGAGGGTCCTTTGCGTTGCGGAAAAACCATCGATTTCAAAAGAAATCTCCAAGATCCTCGGAGGAGGGCGCTACAATATAAGGAGCTCTCCCGTCAAGTACATCAAGAACTACGACTTCAACTACGACTTTGGGGGCAACTTGGGCAGATGCCAAGTAACAATGACGGCGGTTTTGGGGAACTTTAGCGGGTTCCTGTTCACAGAGCAGTACGACTGGGGGAAATGCGACCCCAAACTACTCTTCAGTGCTCCGGTGATCACGAAAACCGTTGACAAGACCGCTCAGTTGGTGGCGAAAAACATTACACTTGAAAGCAGGACGTGCGATGCCTTGATGATCTGGACCGACTGCGATCGGGAGGGAGAAAGCATTGGGTATCAAATAGCCACCACCGCCATGGCCTCCAACCGGAATTTGAAGTTGGACGGGGTGCTCAGGGCCCAGTTCTCCCATCTTGAAAGAGCACACATTATCAGGGCTGCAAGAAATCCTCGGAAATTGGACATGAGGTTGGTGGACGCGGTGTTGGCAAGAATGGAAATGGATATAAGGTCGGGCTATGCGCTCACAAGACTAATAACGAACGCCCTCAAGCCTTTAACCCAGTACAAAGTGATATCCTATGGGCCGTGCCAGTTCCCTACTTTGGGGTTTGTGGTGGATAGATATTACCGGGTCACCACTTTTATACCGGAGCCGTTTTGGTATTTGAGAGTGACCACCTCGAATAAAGACAGGACAAGAACAGACTTCTTTTGGACAAGGCCCAATATCTTTGACCGTGCCATTGCCACTGCTTTGTACCTCAATTGTATGAATGCTCAGCCCAATGACGTGGGCACCATTATAGACAAAAGAGAGAGTCCAACCTCCAATTACAAACCGCTTCCCTTGACAACAGTGGAGCTTCAAAAGACTGCTGCAAGAGTATACAAGTTCACTGCCAAGGACACCTTGAAAATTGCTGAGGACTTGTACAACAAGGGGTTTATCTCATATCCGAGAACCGAGACCGATAAGTTCCCTGCTCAGATGGACTTGAAAAAACTTGTTCAGATGCAGGTGCCCCATCCTCAATGGGGGGCTTATGCCAAAACTTTGCTTGAGGAGGATAAATTCAGCGCCCCCAGAGGCGGCAGACGCAGTGATGAAGCCCATCCGCCCATCCACCCAGTGGCTTACAATGATGGCAGAAACTTCAGTGTCAAGGAAAAAAAAATTTACGAGCTTGTGGTGCGGCATTTTCTAGCATGTTGCTCCCAAGACGCAAAGGGAAGTCAATCGTCGCTAACTTTGCAATGGGGCGACGAGACGTTCACGGCGTCAGCGCTCGAGGTGAAGGAAAAAAATTACTTGGATGTGTACGGTGCATATCGCACCTGGAAGTCTCTGGCGAAAACCATACCAATTTTGGCTGTCGGGGACCAAGTGAAGCTATACAAGACCGAGTTGAAGGAGGGCCAAACGTCGCCGCCATCTTTCATGACAGAGCAGGAATTGATTGCGTTGATGGACGCCAACGGGATTGGCACCGATGCAACGATTGCCGAGCACATCAACAAGATACAGGAAAGAGGCTATGTTGTTTCTCAAAAAGAGGGCAGCAAAACAATTTTGGTACCGTCGGAGTTGGGAATGGCTCTAATCAGCGGGTTTGATGCCATCGAGTTCAATGATAACTTGAGTTTGACAAAGCCCTTTTTGAGAAAAGACATGGAAAACGATTTGGTGAACATATGCAACGGGGTGAAAACAAGAGATGATGTGTTGCAAAGAATCATTTCAATGTACGAGCAGGCGTACACAATCACCAGCTCCAACCAGGCGACGCTCATCACAACTTATCGGAATATCGTTGCTCAGAATTCATAAAGATTTACATAGAAGCTTTCCCATAATGAAATATACCAATTTGCTCAGCGCACCAATGCTGTAATAAAAGAGAATAAAAAAAAAAAAGGTGAAATTTGACAAGTGGAATGAAACCGTATTACGACCTTCTATCCACTCCAAAACCAAAACAGAAGACAATGGAAAAAGACGAGAACTTTGACGCAACAGTTGAGTACCCAAAAGACATTGCAATCATCCACCCTGATCTCGGGATTGGTGGTGCTGAAAGATTGATTGTCGATGTGGCCTTGGGGTTGAAGAGCCTTGATCACAGAATCACCATCTACACCTCTCACTGTGACAAGTCCCACGCTTTTGAAGAGGTCGCCAGTGGCCAGCTCAGAGTGATTGTGTATGGCGATTTTCTTCCTAGAAACATTTTCGGCAAGTTCACAATTGTGTGTGCGACAATCAGACAAATCTACCTTGTTTCAAAGCTTTTGGTGCTTACGAACTCCCAGTACGACTTTTACATTATCGACTCCTTGGCCGCGTGCGTGCCGATCATCTGGCTCTTTAACATCCTATTCAAGAGCAAGGAGCAGTTTTCCAGAATCATGTTTTATTGCCATTTCCCCGATTTGAAACTTGCGCTAAACAAGGAGAATAACAAGTTGAAGCAGTTGTACCGGGTGCCGTTTGATTTCTACGAGCAGCTCTGCTACCGGTTCCCCCACAAGTTGTATGTGAACTCCAAGTTCACCAAGGGCATTTTCCAGGAGAGTTTCCCTTCCTTGAGGGACAAATGCGACCCCACCATTGCGTACCCCTGCATTGACGAGACGGTGCATCTTGACGAGGCATTGGACCGCAAGATTGCCCAGAAGTTTGCAAACAGTAAAGTGTTTTTGAGCGTGAATCGTTTTGAGAGAAAGAAGAACATCGGGTTGGCAATTGAATCGTTTGGAAAGCTATCGAAGGAACGTTCTGGCGGCGACTTGAAATTGATTATTGCAGGCGGCTACGACAGCATCGTTGTGGAGAACGTGGAGTACTTGAAGGAGTTGATGGCCCTGGTGACTGATTTGGGAATGAACTTCAAGTTGTTTGAGAACTTTGAGGATTTCATCAATGATCTGAGCACGGGCAAAGAAATGTATCAAGTGCTGTTCTTGCCCAATGTTTCCACAGATTTGAGAAACTCATTATTGAACAACTCAGCGCTTTTGTTGTACACACCGTCGTTTGAGCATTTTGGGATTGTCCCCATCGAAGCGATGAAGTACAACACCCCAGTGTTGGCGGTGAATAACGGGGGCCCCAAAGAGAGCATCGTTCCGTTGGATGACGATTATGAAGGGAAGCTAGTGGATCTGCCTGTTGAAATCACAAACTTTGCGGGAACCGGGTTTTTGAAACCGAATAAACCTGAAGTGTGGTACAAGTACATGGAGGCGGTTGTGCAGCTTTCACCAAAAGAGAAGGCACTATTGAGTGCAAACGGCACCAAAGTCATTGAGAAGTTATTCACCAGAAAAGTGTTGACAGAAACGATAAACAAGGATGTTGTCGAATTGTCCAGAACTAGCAATAAACTCCAATTTCAGGATACGCAGAGAATGGTTTATCTTTTTTTGGTTGCATTTTTCATCCCATTGGTTTCAGGTTTCTATTTATTATTCCTCAACTTTGTCCGTCCATAACCATCATTCAAACAAAGTATCCAACTAAGCACAGAATGACTATCGATTTTACCACTACTTTCAAATTCAGTTCTTTCCCGTGCTTGCCAACATCACCGATAGCCGCTGCCGCCGCCGCACTTTTGGCAAAGGTGGCTCGCAGGCGCACATTAATTTTGGCGGCTTTGCACGTTGTTGCAGGGCTCTTTGCTCCACTCGCCCTTATTGCCTATCACGGTATTATTTGTTTCTACAATTACAAAAACGACTACAACGATTACACATTGGTTTCACAATATCCCAATATCAAATGGTAGTTGTTGCACAAAGAGAAAAAAATAAACCAAAGAAAAAAAAAATAGTAACAATAATAGTCAAATCTTTTATATATATATACCACCTTCAATTCAAATCATGAACTTACTTTCACTTCTTTTTGTCTGTGGCGAGGCGATTGCAATTGTCGTCACTGCTGATGAGAAGCGGACGTGCAAGGTGAATGGGGAGGATGTTTTGTTCAGCGGGTTGCACATCGAGCGAGACTACATCACCAAGAACTCTCGTGCCCCGTTGTATTACGCTTCAGGCGTCATATTCTGCGATGAAGGGACGATTGACTACCAGCGCTTCAACCGGATCTCGACAAAAACCCTTGATTTCCACTGGAACAGAATGTATTGCATGGACGCACAGCACGCAGTCGAAGACAAGAAGGGCCTTCCAGAGAGTTCGAACAAGCCGATGGTGAACTTGAAAAGAAAGAAGARAGAAGMAGAAGAAGAGGTCTCAGTGTCAACTGCAAACTACACCGAAAAAGTGGAGAAGAGATCGCTTGGTATCACTGAGAAGCCCCTCAAGATGAATAGGCTTCGAAAGAAAGTGAAGGCAGTAGATGACAGATTCAATGCTTTGAGAGAAAAGAAGAAGGAGAAGTTGAAGTTGAAGAAGTTTATCCAAATCAACAAAGCTGAGTTGAGAGAGAGTGAAAGTGAAAAAAGAAAGCAAGAAGAAGAAAAGGTTCAATTTGGAGTTCATCAATTGCAACCACCTGAGTACGCGGTAGAGGAAAAGTACCTCAAGATCAATGAAGCTCCCACACTAAAGCATGATTCCAAGGACTTTGTTTGTTATAAATTCGCAAGAAGAAGGTTTCTTGCCAAGAGGAAGTCGACCGTACTCACGAAAGACCAATGGGTCGGTGGTATGTTTCGCTGCCTAGTTTCTGATGAGTTGCGACATCTTATACAATCCAAGCAGCAAACAGGTTCGTATCTCCAGCCTATTGAATACCAGTGTGATGTGAATTACACAGAGCCGGTAGCGCCGTTGTTCACCGAGGATCTGAGGTATCAATGGGTTCAGCACGAGGAGCAGTTACAGTTGAAAAGGGTTCCCTTTCTTTATGCACCGTTGCAGCACGAGAATGACACGTATGACGCACTGGTGCCAGTGAACTGGTGGCGGTACTTGGAGGTGAACGAAAACTACAACTACACTTTGGCAGAGCTTGACACGTTGAAGCAAAGCACATTGGAAACTATTGAGTACTACAAGTATATCGAAGACGTGGAAGTTGCGAGCTTCCCGTGGAACGACGAGGCCTTGCTAAAGTCGGACAGGCTATCGGATGAGCTCCAGATACTTTTACAGCACTCCACCTTGAGTCAGCGTGTGTTGGCAGCGTTGGGGAACATGGCGTTATACAAGGCAACGAGACACTTGAGCTACATTCAGGACATCTGGGACAAGGCGGCATTTGCTGTTCCAGACGAGGATCTGTTTGAGTACGGGCTGGGTAATGGTAATGACTGTCAGGAGGACACCGAAGAAAGGGCGGCTCATGTTGAGTGAGGATTCATGCACGTAGTGTGCTTAGCAACGATATACGCGCAAACGGAAAAGGAAAAAAATGGTGTCATTTTCAAAGTTTCGCCTATTTTTTTTTTTTTTGAGATTTCCTCCCCCGCGCCTCCCCCTCGAAGCACCATTTTTTTTATTACTTTAGCTCGATAACAACAGAATTAAATTAGAATGGAATTAGAAATGATACCATATTGGAAAAAAGAAGCCATTGGAAGTTTATATTTATTTTTTTATTTTTTTTCTAATTTTTTTATTCCTCTGATGAGCTATATGATTAATAACACCCTTTGGCAAAAGTAGCAAGCGATCTTCGGGACGGCAGGCTTGGTAATCTCAGGAACCTAGCGAAGAAGAAGACGAAAGAAGACGAAGGTGAAGACGAGGAACTTTAATATCCGTGTCGCTTTATTTCTTGTCATATTAATACCGTATCTAATCTTTTTTTTTTTATAAGGGTTTTGCCCTCTACAAATAGCAAAGTGGTACAGATAGAGAATGAGCACGATAGCTGGCCAAAATAAGCCTTTATCGACTCCCACCAGAGACATCTCCTCTATCATTGCTAACACAGACAAACTCTCACCGATCTTGCGCGCCTTCAGTCATGTCAGTGGTTCTCCTTCCAAATCACCCATTAAGGATCACCCGTCTCGCAGCACCTCTTCGAGCTCGTTGCTACTATCATTCAACAACGACTTGCGGCCAGGGCTCACCAGATCGATCACCGCAGACGTCTCTGCAGACGGCTCTTCCTTGAGGGAAAACCTTAATCATTTGGGAGAAACAAAATCGTTGAAGCTTGTACACGGAGACCGGTTGAGTGAACCGCAAAAGGCGTTGCCAGGCCCCGATAAAAAAACACAATTTCAAACAGTGTCAAACACAGAATACAATAAACGCCCTCCTGCTTTGAACTTGTCTTTGAACTTGTCCGATTTGGAAATCAGTGACACCGCCGATGCAGCCACGAAAACCTCCGAAGGCTTGGGCGCCGGGGGCTGCGAAACAGACTCTGGGTACGACACCTCGGGGTCTGTTGAAAAAATCCAACAGCAACCACCTTTGGTTCGGAAGAAAACAGGCGAGGTGGTAAAGTCTTCTTTGAAGCTTAGCTCCCTCGGGTATAACTCACAATCGTTGCCGGCAACGCCGACATACAAGTCTGTTCATTTCAATAACAAATCTTTTCTTGATGTTAAATATTTTCGAGAAAAGGATTCCCCAACCGCCATCAGTACCGAGGGGTCACCTAGGGCCAAATCTCAACAAGATTATTTTTCACCAAAAAGAGAGAAAAAATCAAAACACTATCAGTGGGTCATTGGCGATAGCGATGACGAGGATGGTGGTCATACAGACAGCGATGATGACCAAAACACTGTGACGATATCGGAAAAAGAGGACAGTGATGATGATGATGATGAAGGCTACATATCCTTGACAGAGCACGAGAGCATGGCAGATTGGAATTTAACACCTCAAAATTTTGCAACAACACCCAATTACGAGTCCTGTTTCGCTGCGGAAAAGCCTTTGTTTCTCGAAGGGGTCTTTTTGAGCAGCAATAAAAAGTACTTGAAGGGACAGATTGCAGTGAAAAACTTGTCTTTTCAAAAGAAAATTGTCGTGAAATACACCTTGAATAGTTGGAGAATTATCTCCGAGATTGAAGCTTTTTATCTGGAAAACATGCCTAGAATGCTTCGCAAACATCAGTACGACAGATTTGTCTTTCAAATACCCATTTTAACCTTGTTGGAGGATTCTGTCAATAAGCGCTCCATTTGTATGGAGTCCTGCATCAGATATGAAACTGATGGTAAGGAATATTGGGACAACAATGAAGGCAAGAATTACCTGCTCCTTTTATCTCAAGATTCCGAAGTTTATCATAGCGGTAGAACCAGAGGGGAAACATCCTCTTTACGAAAATACTCCAGAGCATCCACCACCTCTTCCTCCTCTCCAGGAAGAAAGAAGTATGTGATACTGAATGACATTCCCAGACCTAATTTTGGTATTTCTTCGGACCTGGTAATCCTGGATGATTTTGATCCTTCAGCAACAGAAACTGAGGATTCCTCAGATTTCAAATCATCAACAAATTTACCAATAAAGGCCAAGCAACAAGAAAATTTCAAAGAGGTTGATACTATTTTGAATGAACCAAAAACTTTTGCGTTTAATAGATTTGCTGCAACTAATGATAGCTATTTCCCACCTTTCACCACCTCAGCTGAGACTGATCCTCTTCCCTTGGGAGAGGGATTTTCTTATGAGTACGGTCCAACCATCAATGGGAAATCTTACTTGAACAACCACAAGCGCCAAGAATCTGAGGATATGGTGGACTTTAAGTACTCGCTAGACTTGACAGGCCGGAATAAGAGCATGACATCTTTGAATGGGAATGTGTTTAATGGAAACTCCAACTTCAAGAACGTCAAGGAAAAGGATGTTACCGGCTCTCCCAAGGAGGAGATTCGAAAAGTTAGAGATGAAAGGCCCTCTTTTGATTCTAAATCGTATAAGCAGTTGGTTGAGAATTATTGTTTTTTTCAGGGATAACGAAGCTCTGGCTGAAATCACATACTTATATAGCCAGCTCATCTTGACCCTCAATTGTTTTATTATGTTACTTCTGGTTTTTTTTTTAACTTCTTTTAATTATTATCGATCTGGCTTTGCTTTTCATAACATTTGGTTTTATTACGGTTTTGTTTCTCTTCTTTTGTTTATGTGATCCTAGAACTTTGTTCGTGTTGAGCGATATTTATGAGCTTACATTTTCGATGCTCCATGCATGCAATTTGGCTTACAAAGTTATGATTCTATAACCTAAACCCATGAATAAAATTGTATTATTGACGCCCCACCATGGTATACTTGGCAAAGGCCTTTTTCAACTGCCACTTCACACTGGATTTTTGTGTTCCAATAAAGCTACCCACCATCAACGATATGGCCCTGTTTATGTCCCAATTGCTCACAAACTCCGAGAGCCTCATTCTCGCGAAGGACTCTGACATTCTGATGATGGCCTCGATGTGACGTACCGTGATCGGCATCGATCCCGTGAGCTTACTTTCCCTTCTCAAGTCTGCGTACAAGCTTGTGATTTTGTCCTCGTCGTTCTGCGAAAACTTGGGCGAGATGTTTTTCGAGTAAAGAATGTATTTGGCAAGAAGTTCCTGGTCAATGGTGCCGAACTTGGAGTACTTGTCACTGCCCGAGCTGTCCTTCAGGGATGAGAAATCAGCGGCCATTTCCTCGTCCTCCGTCCCGCCCAGCGCGCTTTTCTGCTGGCGTATTTCTTCATCTGCCTCTGGGTTCTCAAGCGAGTCCATGTGAGAGCCCACCACGAAACGCGCCAAGCGCTCGTCCTCGGCAGGGTCCACCAAGTCCCGCACCACGCATATGATGTCGAAACGAGAGAGAATAGGATCCGTAAGCTGGACGTTATCGATCAACGTAAGCGATGAGTTGTACTTGCCTCCAATGGGATTGGCAGCCGCCACCACAGAGCACCGGGCCTTCAAAGTGGCAACAATACCCGCCTTGGAAATGGAGATCGATTGCTGTTCCATTGCCTCGTGGATCGAGGTACGATCCCGGTCGTGCATCTTGTCAAACTCGTCAATGATGCAGGTTCCCTTGTCGGCCAACACCAACGCCCCGCCTTCAAGAACCCACTCGTTTGTGAGTGGGTCCTTGCGCACACTCGCAGTCAAACCAACCCCTGATGCACCTTGACCGGTGGCGTAAACTGAACGATGTGCGGTCTTCTCAACGTATTTCAAGATCTGAGACTTGGCGGTACCCGGATCACCAATAAGGAGAACGTTGATGTCCCCACGAATAATATGCTTGTTGTCAACGTTCTTCGAAACCCCACCAAACAAAGCAGAAGCAACCGCAGTCTTGATATCACGGTGTCCATGAATAGAGGGGGCAATGGAGTTGACAATCTTCTCAATAATGTTTCTTTCCAAACTCAATTTTCTGAATTTGCGAATTTCTTCATCATCAAACTTGAACATTTCAAGACGATTGTTGTTGAAATCGGTTTCCGAAGAATAGTTATCATTCCCTCTTGTAGAAGGCGCCGTTACTGAACCAACACCTTCAACATTAATGGAATTGGCTTCAATGACGGTTGAAAAAACCGGGAACCCGTTCTTCACATTCAAATTCCCATCATACATGTTTTTGTAGATACCCACCACTTCAACATGCTGGCCTGGTTGCACAGAGTCCACCAAATCTGAAAGCAAAATGACGTCTCTCTTTCTTGGCAAACGACCTGCAGGAATAGACCCAGGGGCTTCCTGGATAGACACAAGCTGGTAGTTTCTGTATATTGTCTTCTCATTGTTCACTCTAAAACCCGATTTGGATTTGCAATTAGGGCAGTAGTTGACCTTGACTTCCACATTGGAGTCCTGGAAATATGGCCCCAACACTTGGCCACACTTTAAACAGTCAAATTTCACATATTTCAACTGAGGGAAAACCCCAGTTCTTCTGGTAACCACGCCACTCACTCTAATCAAACTGTTCAAATGGCTTTCACGCAATTCACGAAGGGTGTAATTGTTTGGATAGTAGTTCACTATTCTAACAGAGATGTCACTATGAATGTTGTTGTAGTCTGGGTAATGTAAAAGCACTGCTTCCATTGCAACAATGTCAAAGATTTTCAAAATCAGCTCAGGACACGTTGTTAAGAAAAGTGAAATGATAGGCTTGGAATCCGAGAGCTCTTTGAAGTCAACCTCCAACGACTCAGAGTTCACTTCACCTAGAACTCTGATCTTGGCACCGTACACAGATTTGCCCTCAGCGTTGGTGAACTCCGTCAAGAAACTTTTCAACTCTCTTGCAATAGAACGAGAAACAGCTGGTTCAAGCACCCACTCCTGGATACTTGGGGCTTTTATATCAGCCAACGCATCCAAAGATATCTCCTCTGTCAACGGGTCGACTTCCACTCCATCCTCATCCATGTCAAAGTCTTCATCGTATTGTGTTCTGGCTCTTCTACGCTGAATAGGAAGTCCATATTTATCGAGTTCTTCATCTTCTGCCAACTCGGAATCTGGCTCGTCCATGAAAGCATCCCCTCTTGCACGGGCTCTGTTCACAAGTCTATCACGAGCGTCCAAAGCACGATCAACATTTCTTCTGGCCCCAATGTCCAAATCATCGTATTGATTTGCATCGTCCAACTCCAGGGACGAGTATCTATCTTGTTTGGCATTTGGCAAATAATCACGCTCAACCACATTATCGTCAAACAAATCAACCTCGTCTGCTTGCTCGTCCAAATCGTCTATATCGTCATCCTGAATCTCTTCGACCTCATCGTAGGGGTCGAAAGGAGCAGCTGGGGATGATGGAGGTAAATTGTGGTTCCCACCAGGGGTGGAAGGACCCGACGAAGGCAAGTGGCTGTCATTTCCGTCCTCAGGTTCAAGGCTTCTTTTTCTACTGTTTGGCGAAGACATTGTTCATGTGTCAGTAATAATCTGGATCTGTCCACAAAACAAATTGATGAAAGTAAATCCCCTTCGACACTGAAAATGTTGATTTTCCACTTTTTTTTTTTACCTTTCGAAATGCGCTTCTTTCGGAGGATTTTCCAGAAAAGGAAATTATTCTTACGCGTTTGTTTTCAAGTAAAAAAATATTTTCGCGTTCAGGCCGTGTGAGAGAAGCTCCCTCGAATAATTATCATAGTTCACTCCCGCTGTGTCTCAAAAATTAGCAATGAAGTTGACAGGCTGATTAAGGAGCAGCGTGACGCACGAATGTGTCGTTTTCCATCAAACTTTTCCAAAAAGTTTAGTCAACTCACTCATTTCCGTGAAACGAGGGGACGCGTTACGTAAACAACGTCAAACTTATCCTTAATTCTACAAATGGACATGACAATACGACCAATGTGCATTAGCAACCAACTCCTATTCTACTTTTAGTCGTTTCTTTCAACTTCTTTTACTCATTCCAGTTGAGACTGGTTCAGAGCTACATAAGTCTCTTTAGATCCAGCGCAAGTATCAAAAGTTGAACTAAAAAAAAAGAATCACCATAAAAAAAAACCAAAACCGAACCGAACCGAAGTCATCGAGACATCAAAGTCACCCTTGGTGAAGATTGCTTTGATACTTGCTTTAGTTCTACTCAGCAGCCGGGATGAGAGGGGCATACGATACGATATCATCTCTTGATGCTGCTCTCGAAACTTTTCTGGTGTTCTGGCATTGCGTTTCAATCCCCGTGTTCTCATCATTGACGTTGTTCAGCATCACCATATTCCCCTTTGTCTGGATCATCCTTGTTCCATACTTCGTCTACTTCTTTCTCGACAAGACCGAAGAGAACGGGAATGTTGTCAAGCGTCATTCCGAGTGGTTCCGTTCGTGGAAAATATGGGAGCACTTCAACAATTACTTTCCGATAACCTTACACAAAACCACTGATTTGGCCCCAAGTTTCTCAGGCGACGGCACGCCAACGGGCGAAAACTACATATTCTGCTACCACCCCCATGGAGTGGTGGCCATGGGTGCCATGGGTGCTTTTGGAACCAACGGGGCCAAATGGTCTACACTTTTCCCAAGAATTCCGGTTTCCCTCTTGACTTTGGAGACCCAATTCAAGGTGCCCTTTTACAGGGACTACTTGATGGCCTTGGGGATCTCTTCTGTGGCAAAGAAAAACATCACTGCCTTGATAGGAGAAAAAAACTGGAACGTTTGCATTGTTATTGGCGGAGCTAAAGAGTCTCTCTTCAGCAAACCTCAGGAGTTGAAGCTTGTTTTGAACAATCGAAAAGGGTTTGTCAAGCTTGCGCTTGCTGTTGACAAGAAGATATCTTTGGTTCCGGTGCTTGCGTTTGGTGAGAATGAGATTTACGATGTTTCAGTGCCTGGTCAACAATCCCGGATGAAGAAGTTCCAAATATTCATGAAACAGAAATTCGGGTTCACAGTACCTTTATTCTACGCAAGAGGTATTTTCAATAGTGATTACG
Source organism: Saccharomycopsis sp. UWO(PS) 91-127.1 (assembly GCA_002895615.1). Taxonomy (NCBI): domain Eukaryota; kingdom Fungi; phylum Ascomycota; class Saccharomycetes; order Ascoideales; family Saccharomycopsidaceae; genus Saccharomycopsis; species Saccharomycopsis sp. UWO(PS) 91-127.1. The sequence continues at coordinate 864,235 of JNNM01000008.1, forward strand.
GCCTCTTACCTTATCGTAATCCAATAAACATAGTCGTTGGAGAACCTTTGGAGGTGCCATACGTTGAAAATCCGAGTCAAGAGGTCATTGACAAGTATCACACTCTTTACACAAATAAGCTTATCCAATTGTTTGAAAAGAATAAAGATCGATTTGGCGTCGGAGCAAAATTGGAATTGATTTAGTACTATTTTCTTTCTCTTTCATGGTCACTACGACTTTCATCATCATCGCTGCTTTCGTCATCGTCATCATCATCGTCATCATCGTCATCATCTTCATCATCATCATCATCATCATCATCATCCTCTTCATCGCTATCCGCATCATCTTGACTTCCGATGAGAGTATAGTCAACATCATACCTTAATTTTTTGAAGTGCTCTACCACGTCGTGGTTTTTTGGGTTTATCACCATTACTATTGTAGCATCAGCGACACTGAAAAGAGGTGCAATATATTTGTTAAGCACCCTCCGGAAGTCATCAACAGAGACTGTTTTCAATTTAGCAAACAACATTTTCTTGAAATCAGCACCGCGATGCTTCAATTGAGTGTCAGTATAACTCTCAATGGAACTAGCAAGCTCGGAATCAACACTGTATGTATGCTCTGTAACAATTGCACTAATACTAGCTTCAACTAGCTTTGGATCGAATTCAAGCTCTCCACTTGCCAATCCAAGAATCGCCTTTTTCGCTGCTTCATATGAGCCGGACACATCGGTTGCTGTGGATATCTGGAGCATTAATTCTTTGCCTTCAACATCATGGAGGACTGCGCATTGATACGATAACCCAGCACCACGTACACTTTTCCAAAGTGGACCTTCTTCAATTGACAAGTAGGTCTTGATAACTTGAAATGTTGGGTAATCTTCATCAAGATACCCCAAGTTGAATCTAGAAACACAGTAAAAGTAGCCGGATTCTGAGCCTGGTGTGGCCCAAATGAATGCTTTCTTTCCCAAATTCTTGGCATGTTCAGAATATAAACTTTCAGCAGGCTTGATGACTGTCCAGTCAAGCAACTCACCCTCCTTTTCTCTATAATCAACTTTGCCCTTTGTCTTGATTTTTTCAATGAGGGGCACCCAAGAAGATACAGGCTTCTCAGGAACACCGCCAGTGACAAACACACGATAATTATGCATATCGGAAAACAATGTGCTTCTAACCTGCTCTAGCTTTCCCATAATCTCTTTTGTTCCTTTCTCTGTATCAAATTTTTTTAACATTTCTTTGTACTGCTCCTCCTTCAAAACTTTACTGAACTGCTTGGTAAGAGCTTCATCGTTCAAAAATTCTTTAGCAATTAATGAGCTCAACATCAGACTACCGTCACGCTTGGTTTCAGGAATGGAGCTGATGAGCTTTTCAAGATGGACTTTGATTCTTTTCGCTTCAAGCTGCCCATTCAAAAGAAAGTTGCCCATCCAGTTCAAAGCATCTTGATAGAAACTCACTTGGAAACTCATCAGCAACACAAAACTTTCCAGAGAGCTAATTTGAGAATTATGGTGGAATGATAAACCAACAAAATTTGATCTGATAACATTCTCTACTTCTTCATATGTGAGATAAGTGCCATCATCAAGCAATAAAGGTGAGCGTAAGAATTCCATGAAGAGCGGAACATAAGGATGTAACTCAAGAGGAACTAAAGAACTGGAAAATGTGACTCTAATGTGCATGAACTTTGATTTCTCAAGCTTGTCAAAGTAAATATTGAGTGGGAAATCTTTTGGAAGGTCTTCCAAAAGCAATTTATGGAAATCACTATGTGGCTCTTGGTTCTTCAAAGTTGAAAGTAGGATCGGATCAGTATGCAAAAAGTTGATCTTGCTCATGTCCGATTTTGGGTATTTCTCAATATCTTCTGGTGGAATAGGCTCGTTAAGTTTCTTTGTCACTCGCTTCAAATTAATTTTGAGTTCTGCTAAACCTTCTTTTCCCAATTTCTTTTTGCGTTCCTTTATTCTATTTTTTTCCTCTTTTACATTAGCATCATACAAAGCTTTGGATGGCTGTCCTAAAACAACAGCATGAGGAGAGTCAATGAACAACTTCTTGTAGGCTTCTTCCCACTGCTCTTTAGTCCAAGATTCGAGCTTTTCATAAGCATTGTCCATGTAAGATTTCATGGATAAATAGTCAGAACCATCACTTTTGCCATAAATGAATATCTCTGTGATCATATTTTCCAAATTATCCATTGAGAAGGTGCTATGGTAGATATTTTGATTCTTTTCATACAACAACGTAGTTTTTAATCGATCAAAATCAAAATTCTTCAAGTGATCTTTCAATAACTTGTCCACAGTATCGCAACACTCCTGTAATCTATCAGTCGCTACTGAACTGAAGTAAAGCTGAAAGTAGTCTTTTGTGTATTGAGCACCGTAGTACAGAATGTCAGTAGCAATTGGATTATCAACTTCGGTAAGATTTTTTTGGAGCAATGATGCAGGCGTAGCGGAAACATATTCGAATATGACATTAAAGGCTGTTCGCATCAAAAAGTCATCAAAATTCGCACCTATCCAAGAGAATAGCACGTTTCCTGAGGTTTCATCGACATCTGGGAATTTGATCTGCTTAACAATGTTTTCTTTCAAGATGATGTGCTCAACAGGGGTATCAACAAATGGGCGCTTATTTTTTGGATCTTTATCTGGTAAGGCTGAGTTGAATTCTTGCATGGTCTCGAGCAACTCCTCTTCATCACCAATGTCCCCCATAATGAGCACACACAAATTGTCTGGGCGGTACATCTTCTTGTGGAACTCTCTGATCTGGTTGTTTGTCAAGACCCTCAAGCTTTCTAATAGACCACCAGTTTCAGAGGACAAGCCTGATTTGGGGTGGAAAACAAGTTTTTGTGCCTCGAAAAACTCCATAAACCACGGCGAAGAGGTATGATCTTCCATTTCTGAATACACGACCCCTTTATCTTTGCCCTTGCCATCAATATGGTACACCTCTGTAGTGTATGCATCAGCTGTCAACGTGGGATGCAAAACATGATCCAAGTAAACAGGTAATAGTTTGTGAAATCCTTCCCACCCCGCAGAGTACAAAGAGTAGGAAGTCACATCGGTCATGGTGCTAGCGTTGGTGTTGCTAAAATGGATGTTCCCCAAAACATCCAAAAAGCCCTTGTAGGGATATTTTTGGGAGCCCATGAACACCAAATGCTCCAAAGTGTGTGGGGTTCCAGAGTTATCTTCCACCTCGGTTGGAACTATGAACTCAGCATGAACTGTCGGAGTTTTGGCTTTTACACAGATCAACTCAAGCCCTGTACGTTCGCTCTTCCAATTCTTGAATTGAGCCGGCGCGAAATCATAGTCAAAAGAGTGACGGAGCTTGAAACCGTTGTCTTTTGTCATTCTCACAATTCTCTTAAACACTTTGTAAGAACTAAGTTTGCCTCCCAACGGTTTCTCAATGACGCCTTTGTTTCGAACAAGGGAAACTCTGGGAGATGGAATGCAAAAAAAAAAAATGTTTAAAGATCCGTAACTGACATCCGCACACCCCTCGCTATATCTTCAAACAGCAGCCGTACATGTTCCAGACACTCCAGGATTCCTGCCCTCACGGGTATCATTATCCTAGTATTCAGTTAGCAATTGATTGTATCGCGAATTCATGTTGCACACCTGTTATTTGTACTAATAACTCAAGGAAGAACCGAAGCTCTGTTCGAGGAGTTGCACCTCGGATAGGAATTCTGGACGGGCTAATAGATTTTTACTATACGGCCAGATACATAGTACCTCCTGATGTTGATGTTCCAATGTTCGACATTGAACAAATCTTAGGTGAAGGCAAACCCGCATATATAGCTATCCACGATAGCCATTGCCTGATAATAAGAAAGGATCAGTTCCTTTCGTATTATTGTGGATGCATGGATCCACATGAGTGGTACCTCCAATCTTCGAAAGTTCAAGAAATTTCCAATAAATCATCTCCGAAGTCACTCAAACCATGAAAATTTCCTAAAGCTAAAAGTGATAGCCATGGAAGAGATACCTGATTTGGTTAGCGATATCAGTCAAATCGACGAAAGCAAATTGCTGGGATTGCAGCAGCCCGACGTGAACAACAACAAATATATAGCACCAAGTGTGCCTTCACCTGTGGCGAAAAAAGTCCCTATCACCATCATAACCGGTTACTTAGGTTCGGGGAAATCAACACTATTGAACAACATCACCAAACACACGTCCAACAAACGGATTGCGGTGATTTTGAATGAATTTGGAGACTCCAATGATATTGAAAAGAGTTTGATCATCCAAGACGACTCCAACGAAAAGAAACAAGAATGGTTGGAGTTGGGAAATGGATGTTTGTGTTGCACAGTCAAGGATAATGGGGTAGCAGCAATTGAAAATTTGATTGATAGGTGCAATAAGGATGAGAGCAGAAAAATCGATTACATTTTTCTAGAAACAAGTGGTATTGCTGATCCCGCCCCGATTGCCAAGATGTTTTGGTTGGACGAAGCATTGAAATCAAATATATACATTGATGGGATCATCACTGTGTTGGATTCCAACTACATCTTGGACAATTTGCAAGACAAGGGCGGACATCGTCACTCTGAAGGCGAATCACATGAAGATGGACATGGCGGCAAAGAAGAAGACATATCAACTACCACTGCCGAGTTGCAAATAGGTATGGCTGATGTTATTTTGCTCAACAAATTTGACTTGATAGAGTCCGATAAAGAAAAGCAAGACAAAATAAGCTCTGCCATCGAGAAGATAAATTCAATGGCATCAGTTTACAAGACCTCTTACTCGAAAATTGACCTTGCCAAAATCTTGGATCTTCACTCATTCGAAACTAGCGACAATTCTTTTATCTCTCAGCAAGAAGGGCGCAAGCAAGCAGCATTGCTGACAGATGGGTCTTTCCACAATCCATCAATAACGACAGAAGTCATTAATTTTGCTCCTGTGACAAACATCAACCAATTCCTAGAGAAAGTCGACAGCTTTCTTCAACATGTACTTTGGGAGAATGAAATAGACGGAGAGAAAATAGAGATGCATAGATTAAAGGGAATGATTTTAGAGAAAGGCTTGAAGCCTGTTAATGCTGCGGGAAAGATAAAAGTTATACAAGGGGTGAGAGAAACATTTGATATTTATGATGGGCACTATATTGCAGAAATACATGGGAGTGCAAATGCACTGTGCAAGATTGTGTTTATCGGCAAGCATTTGCAAAAGAATAATATATTAAAGGACTTTGTGAAATATGTTGGAATAGAAGCTAAGTAAATAATAGCTCACAGCTTGCCAAAGATTTAAAATTTGCTATTGCTAACTCTCGACTTTTGTTGTTTATTTTATGGGTGGGATATAGATGAAATTTAAACTAACATTGCAGACCCAGGGTCAGATAGCCTAAATAATCAAATCTAGACCTGCAATATATACGGATTATAGTTTGATGTAGATCCCGAAATGATTGAAGGCCTGGGCAACAATATTAAGGAACACAGTGTAAGCGATCATAGCAGCGGTTGCCACAACATTCGAAGCATCAAGGGTGTTCAAGGACATGTTCACTAGGCCAGTCAGGACATTAGAAATCAAAAAGAACAAAAGCCCATTGTTGTTGACAGACTCAAGAGAATAAGGAACATTATAGTAGTCCTCCAGATTTCCACGATCAGTCTTTTTAAGGAAATAGGTGAACAAACTGTTGATTAACTTGAAACCAACCAAGTAGTTGATATTGTAAGCGACAACAAACATAACGTACTGGAAATTTGCGAATCTTCGTGAGACACCACTGAAATATGAAGAGTTGTAGGCGTATAAACTGAGGCCATCAAAAAATACTGCGTATATCAAAAGGCAATAATCCGGAGACAAACTCAATTTGGACCTTAACGAAGCGTAAACCCCACGGTGCTTCAGCTGCAGCAGTTTTTTGTGAAACTCTGCAATCTCTTCTTTAGTTGAGTTTCTCAACAAGTTGAAAGGGGTGATCAACGATGGCAAAAGGAACCCACCAGTGGACTCCCCGATAAGATAAATGGACAAGTAGCCGATCAAAGAAAAAATCCCCTCCTTGTTCTGATCCAACATCGTATATCTGACATCATCGTTCAATAGGTATTTCAAAAACAGGCCATTGTCGTGTATATTCAACCAGTACTCATAGAAAAGAGAAATTGAAATACCAATGAGAAGATTGAAATTGTTCATGAAAGGAGTCAAAATTTCAAACACAAACTCCATGATATATTTGAAGGGTTGCAATAAACTCAAGGTGACAAAGAAGTTCCAGTGCACTCCGTATTCAGAAACATGTTCCTGATAATTCAAAGCCTTCACCAAGACAAATCTCCCAATACCCAAGAGAAAAACCGTAAACGAATCTTTAAAGCTTTGGACAATTCTTCCAAAGAGAACCGCAAGTTTCTTGAGAAATCCCAAGTGGCTGGTCTGCGAGTCATTGTACTTCATCCATATCGACAGTCTTGCCAGAACAATTCCCATGGAAAAAACAAAAGAGCCCACACCCAAGTCCATCAATGAGGTACCAAATGTTTCACATTTGGCAAATTGTCTTGGAAATATATGGAAGTCCACTGCCAAAATCGCCAAAGCGGTGATAACAAGCATTTGAGACCGGTAGACTGAAATATATGATCTCTTTGGAAGAAGTTGCTTTTTGGAAAGCACATTGATCTGATGTTCATTCTTAACCTCTCTTTTCTTATATGCTTGCGGGGATTTGCGGTAGTCGTAATAGAACAAAGTTAAGGTAACAACCGGAATCAAGGTCCCATAAATCAATGATATGACATTGTCTGAGTAGGTGGTTATGGATAAAAGTAACGCAATCCAATTAAGTAAGCCATCTAGTGTAACTGAAAACACATTTTGGCTGCGGAAAATACTTGTGAAGGTGTTCAATAAGCAATAACAAAGATAAGTCACCAAACTTATAGACGTCACATGATAGATCTCAGATATCGTGCCACCCGAGAGACCAGTCACAAACTGCTCTTTTCTCAATTTGAGATCATCAACCACAGTAGAATTGGACATGTTTTAACTTAACTTGTTCATTGTTGATCAAAAGCCATCTGTTTGATTTCGGAGAGAAAATGATGAAAAAGTCACGGGGTACCATAACGCTGGTGTCAAGTAGCACTCAGAATGTGTATGTGTGAGAATGGTGAATTGCAAATTAAAGTAATGAATGAATGACACGGAAAAAAAAAATTCTTCAAACCGCCGAAGTTACAGCCCATTAAAAAAGTTGACATTTCAACTTTACGTTGCCCTATGGCAAACACTATAACACGAACATCTTTTGATCGAAGCTTATCTTTGGTCAGTGGTTGGTAGTGGTAACCCCAATGAGAAATTATCACGTGATACGAGTGGCTCTGTCCCTGTTCTGAAGGGAATTGTCTCCCATGCAAACAATCGATTTCGCATCAAGCGAAGTAGGCTTCCCATTTCGAGAGGGCTTTCTGCTGCTGGTAACTACGCATCCTGCAGCAGATAACAGTATGATATAGAGTAATAATAATTGAACAAAACAAAAAAGCTTTGAAAATTGCAAAATTTCCTTATTTTTCATTTCTTCTTCTTCAGGTTTATTGCCACTCATACTACTCAAATATCTCGGATTATGTTTGACATTTGGGACTCTTTTTTGATTGCATTGGTGGCCATTCACTTGACAGTGGCACCATACACCAAAGTTGAAGAATCCTTCAACACTCAAGCAATTTATGATTTTGTGAACCATGGTCTCGGGAACATTGAAAAGTTTGACCATTTAGAATTTCCAGGGGTTGTCCAGAGAACTTTTGTTGGTTCAGCATTCTATGGTCTCCTCACCAAATTCATCAGCAATACTTATCTTGATGTGTCTAAATTTCCAACCCAAATTATCCTTCAAACAATTTCCAGAAGCATGTTGGGGGTTGTCAATGCCTTGGCATTGATTTACTTGCGCCACTCATTGGACACTACCGTTAAGACTGTTGAGAAAACCATAAAGTCTGCCGTCAAAGTTGGCGAGAAAAAAGGTGGGAAAGTCGTTGCCGATAAGCAAGAAAGAAGTGCAAATATAGGCTTTTGGTTTGCGTTGTTGCAATATACCCAATTCCACATTGTCTACTACTCTTCGAGATTTTTGCCGAACTTTGTGGCATTGCCATTTACCAATATTGCTCTTGGGCTTGCCTACCGCGGCAACTATCCGCTTGCTGTTCTTATTTTGAATTTTGCAGGTATGGTGTTTAGAGCAGAGATCTTGGCTCTTAGTGCAAGTTTATTTTTGTCTAGCACTATTGTCTTTGGCAAAGCTCCATTTTTCTCATTGGTTTCTTCGTCATTATTCGGAATCTCCGTTGGTGGGTTGACCAGTTTGTTAATTGACAGCAAGCTTTGGAACCCAACCAATCCATTTTGGTCTGTTATGTGGAATCCAGAGGGAGGTGCTATCCCAGAAATGACTAGTTTCATGTACAATGTTATTGAGAACAAGGCTAAAAACTGGGGTACCGAGCCTTTCTCTGCATACTTCACCACCTACCTCCAAAAGATCTTCTTCCCACCAACTGTGATTTGTCTTCTTGTTTCTGGGTTTGTTTATGATCCAACCAAGGGGTTGTCTTCTGTCCGTATTGTTGGTCTTGCTAGTTTGATGCATATTTTAATCATGTCGATTCAACCACACAAGGAATGGAGATTTATTGTTTACGACATTCCAGGATTGACAGCTTTGGGCGCTGCAGGGGCTTCTTCTTTCTGGAAAAACTCTCGTCGCTCGATAAACAGCAAAATTGTTGTCTTCCTTGTTGTTGCAGCTCTGGCTATTTCTTTCTTTTCAAGTTCCTACATGCTTTACAGCTCTCTGTTCAACTACCCTGGTGGAGTTGCTCTCAAAAGCTTCAACAACTACTTTATTGAAAAGATGGATGAAGGACTTTTTCCTCTGGACAGAACTTATACTGTTCATTTGGACGTTCCTACAAAGATGACCGGCGCCACGTTGTTTGGTGAAATCCAGCCTAGTTATTTCAATGAGTCAAGCATCAGTTTGATTTACGACAAGGCAGAAAACTCTACGGTTTTGAAAGAGAAATGGGCTGATTTTGATTTCCTTATCACTGCCATTGCTCCAAAAGACTTGGTGTCGGTGTCTTTGAGTGAGTACGCCCCAGAACAGGAAAAGAACCAGATCATTTCTGTTTCCGGCACCAAATGGAATGAAGTGATGCTGGTTGATGGGTTTGGTGGTGTAAGTTTCAAGCCGTTTGTGATTGAAGGAAAGTTCGACCCCAAAACAGCATTGTTCAGCTTGATCGAGGAGATCGTTTCTACGCAAAGTCTCGTGCCAGTGAAGGAGTTCATTGACAACTCTATCCAAAAGCAGCCTGCCATACATATTTACGAAAAGCAATTCGTGGTTTAAATAAGTTAGGTATTTTGTTATCTCATTGTAGAATGCTCATCGAGAGTTTGATTAGCCGTTAGAAAAAAAAAAATAATCCACAAAGTGAAGAAACGATGATGCAGTTATTGTGCTAACGGTGTTTTGAGAAATGTCTATTAGCAACAGGTCAAGCACCAAGATTTCTAAACATGTCACTCTTCACCTACTGAAGCAACTAAATTTGCACGCAAGAAACAGGCAGAGTCTCTTGGACGAACACTTTGAGCGTCATCGATTCAGGGAGTACATGCACCCACTACGCGATGATCCCATAAAGGCGCCCGAAGCTGCCAAGGCATTAAAAGAGGAATACAGAGCACAGAACCAGAGGAGCATCTCAGCTCAACTCAGGCCTGTGGTTATTCCATATCTTCTTTCGAACGTCGAGTACATTCTTTACAAGCACGGGCTGGACTTGTATCTCTGTCAGCGGCTCCTCATGCTTGATGCCTTCACGCAGGGCCAGCAGGCGCACATTCTCCTCCACTATCTCCAGTCAGACTCCATCAAGGGTGATGCAAGCCCGCAGGTTGTGCAAGCCGATGGGGCGCCCGTGGTGCAAAGCGTGAATGAGAAAATCGCCTACATTAATAGACAAATGAGAATTGTGCTCCAGACAAAGGGGAGCAGGGGGAGAAAATGGGACGACCAGCTACAGCAGTATTTCCAGCAACGGCTTGATGACGGACATCGTCTTGAACCTTTGGCTTTGAATGGAACGGAAGGTGGGCCTATGGACTACTACAATATTGATTTTCCCTTGTACCCGCCTGTGAAGCACACAGACTTTTACAAGGCACCCAATGGGATACCTGGGGAGCTGCCGTCAAAGTGCAGCATTCCAATCTTGAACAACGTGCTCCACAACCGAATCAGCTACTACCGGTCGTCGCAGGCGTTCACCGAGAAAATGTTGAGCCTTTTCAAAGGGCAAGTCAGTCCGCACTACAGTATCGAGGTGAGGCCCGCGAAAATACTATACAACTTGAAGTTCATGAAGGAGATCCCGTTGGACCTTCCGGAGCTCAAGCGCTACACCAAGGATTTCATTGGCCACGTGTTTGAGCCAACGCCGGGGTGCAATGTGTTTTTGCCCAGTGTGGTGGATATCCTCAACGTTCATGCCTTGGGGGTGACAAAGTATCACAAGGACTACCACTCTTTGATGAAGGAGCAGCGCTTCTACCAGCATCCTTTGTACCCTGAGAGAAAGCTCCCCGTTGTCGAGATCGAGTTGAAACCCGGGCTTTGGAAAGAGCCGTGGGCAGCAGCACACAAGTTTGATCTCTCGAATCATTTGTTTGCATTGACGCCTCAGCTTCCGTCGGGGATGAAAATCATTCACGATCTCAGGTCGATCAGCTCATTGATGAAGCAGAACTCAGAGACGCCCTTTTTGTTTAAGAACTTTGAGGTGAACTCCAAGTCGCTCCCCTTGGAGTGCCAAGCAGATACCCACCAGCAGGTGATTGAGAATTTGTTCAACGCCTTGAATATCAAACAAGCACATGACGTGGCAAAAGGCAATCCCTTTGGAACGTTTTTGGACAACATCACCATCGAATGCTCAAAAACTTTTTTAACCTCACGAGAATCCGGGAAGCTGGTGTGTCTCACCGAGATCTGCAACGGGGTTGAAGTTTTGTCGCTGAAGGTTGTGAACTTGTTGAGAACCACTGCGCCGTTTGACAAGTTGATACAAGAGTATGTGTTCCCCTACAAGAATGGCGGCAAATGCGGGTTGGCAGATGAGCAGCAGCGCAGACAAATTTGCCTTGTTGACGGCGCCCCAATGGACTTGGTCTTGGACGCGTTGGGGGTGGTGTTCAACTCGACCACCCACGAGGTAACGTCAACGAAAATCAGTGACAACACGACGTTTGTCCATGTGCCGCTGCTTCTTTACAAGGACGGGGGCCATGTGCCGGCAATGAGTTTGCAACTGTTTGCGGTGGCTCCAAAGTTCAACAAGGCTCTGGGAAAAATCGTTGGGTTTGGCAGAGACGACGCCGCCAACACAGACGGTGCTTCTGAAGAAGCGGTGTATTCCGATATTCTTCGATCAATGATGTTGGACGTTGATGCATCTGGGAAGCACGTTGTGATCTCCAATGAAAGCTTTGTCAAGTGGTCGCGGATGTTTTCGGAGATCTCCGATATCTGCGAGTGGTTTCTTGGGATTGAGAATGGCGAGTTCAAAGTGGACGTTTTGAGCGCTGCAAACACCATGGGGTGCGGCAGTGTTGATAGGAAGATCAGCTTGGACACGTTGTACATGGCACGCCGAGGCTTGAACGCAATGAACCGGGGCAACTACACGACGTTGAACTGGTTGGTTGTTCCGTACATTGAGCGGATCGTGTTGGGGTATCTTCCGGTGCTAAAAGCGCGGCTCAGCAAGGTGGGGCAAGAGGGCAATACACGGGAGAAGCGAACGATGCAAATGGCGATTGCAAGAACTCTTGGCAATCTTATTTACTTCTGGGCACATTACGTGCTCCTGATGAACTTCCCAAGGTTGTTCAAGTACTACGTTGATCGCATGCGGTTGAAGCCGATGGTTGAAGGGGTGTCACCCCTCGAGGACAAGGCACACGGTAGGAGGCTTGTCGTCAAGTCGTTTGTGAAGCTGCGGGGGTTGGGGGCGGTGTTGATCGACATGGGGATGTTCTACAGCAAGGTGGCGCACGACGTGGGGCGTTACTTGGACAAGAACTTTATGAGCTTGGCAGCTGAAGCAAGGGCAAACCAGAGAGGGATGATCATTCTTCCAGAACAGGTTCGGAAGACGGTAGCGCGGATCGACAAGGCTTTTGCAAATGGCCCGCTTCTTGCGTTGGAGTCTCCTTGCTCGGGCAGTGGGGTGTGGAGGAAGCAAACGGCCGAGTTTCGCAAATACTGTGGCCAGCGGTTCCGCAATGCTGTCAAGTACTCGGTGCTCGGGCCGCTCAGCAGCGGCACCAGCAGCAGCAGCGGCGGCGGCGGCGGCGGCGGCGGCAACGTGCGGGTGTCGAGGCCATCAAGAGACCCGCAGTTGAACGGGAACTCCGTGCAATTGGTGGGCGTGCTCGTGAAGCACGACGGGGTGGGCGAGGGCCAGGTGCAGAGCACGGCAAGCGCGTACTTGGGGCAAGTCGGGGTGCCCGTGGTCTGGGGCGAGACCTTGAGCGGCAAGAGGGTGTTGAAGGAGTACATTTTCCGCTCTGATGAGGAGGGCGTCTTGTTGAAGATGTACGTTGTTCAGGGGGATGATATATCCTCGGGCTCCAGTGTTACCAATAAAGTGTTACAAATCTGCTGATAAGAAAAAAAAAAAAAAAAAAAAATTATTTTTTCTGATCTCGATGAAACATGGGCCTTTCGAAACTGCACCTCGAGGTCGAGTTGGACAACCCGACGCGGGAGTACCAAGATGGCGATGTGATTTCTGGCACTGTTACTCTACGGGTTGCGGGCACGCTCACGCTCAAGTGCGTGACGGTGAGGGTGGTGGGCCGGGCGCGCACCAGCGTCCCCACCTTGGAGGAGGACGGCAACAGCAACACCGACTACTACATGGTGAATCTCGAGACGACGGTTTTCCCCGAGCAGAGGCTGGAGCTCCGGCTGGAGCGGTACTCGTTGCCGCAGGGGCCACACGCGTACCGGTTTGCCATCACGTTTCCCGACCGACACACTGCGATTTTCCACGCCCGCCAGCAGGGACTGCTGGCAGGGTTCACCCGGGACGTTGCCGTCCCCACGGCGCCGCCGCTGTTCAAGCACACAAGGCTGAACTTTGCGAAGATTGAGTACGGCGTGGAGGTCGAGGCGGCGCGCGGGGTTGCGTACAAGAGGAACTTGGCCAAGCGGGTTCTTATCAGTGTGGTGCCGCGCAATAGCAGCTTGACCCAGAACTTGGGGCTCATTACGAACGAGCAGTCGGGGAGATTGTACGCCGACAGCATGAGGACTTTCAAGTTGGAAATGTCTGGAGAGCTGGAGCCCTTGCCCGAGCTCGAGCTCGAGCTCTGGACGGTGTTCAAGCAGTACCGGCCGCACTTTGTGTCGCCGTCGCAAGGGTACTCCAACCGATTCTTGTACTGTCCGCAACGATTGGGCAATTTCATTGGGCTTGCGATCCAGTGCAGTGCGGAAACACGCAAGCGGGTTTCCGGGGGGAGCTGCTTTGTTGTGAGCAAGGTCGAGGTGCGGCTTGTGCAGACGGTGAAGTTTGGCGCGGGCAGGCACGTGCGGGCGAACCGCGAGCCGCTCCCGGTGTTGGCGGCGCGGGCGGTGGACGCGACGGTGCGGATGGAGCAGTTCCAGGAGGCGGTGCCGGGGGGCGGGAAATACCTGTTTGTGGTGCCGGAGGAGTGGTTTGACTGCGACGTTCCCAAATGCCCGCAGCTGTTTGTGTGCCCCAACGTGCAGAACAGCTACTGCTTGGAGGTGGTGTTGAAAGTGGCGGCCCCCGGGCGGCGCAAGGGCGTTGTCGTGAAGTGTGTTCTGGACGTGGTGATGTTCCATGAAAGTAAGGACGATGCGCCGGAGTATTATGCCCAGCACGCACATGCCCAGCACGGGCATGCCCCAGAGTACGACGAGATCGGGGAGGCTCTTCCGGCGTATACTACAAATGTGGCTCAATAACTACTAGTTGGGAACTATCGTTTCAACATCATTTAATTTTTTTTCAAATTACATCCAAAGTATACTTTCCAAATGTAAATGTAGTCAGCGCTTGTTCTTGATCTTCTTGGCCAACGCGGCGGCCAGGTTGTGCGCTTTGCTTGAATTTCCTGCTTTTCCCTTGGTGTGGCGCTTTTCCTCCGGCTCGAACGCCTTGCTCGTCTCGCGCAAGACCTTCATCATGGCGGCGGTCTTCTTGAACTCGGGGGTGTTTGGGTCGATGGCGTACTCCTCGCTGGTGAACATCTGCTTGAATCTGTCGTCTTTCAAATCAATGTCGAACGCCGGGGCGGAGGTGGGCTTCCTCTTCTTCTCACTCTTGATGATCGCCTTGAGGTCGAAGTGTGTGTCGTCGTCCTCGGTGTAGTCAATCTTTCTCTTCTTCAGTTTATCTTTGAGTTCCGCTTTTTGCTTCTGCTTCTCCTCCTTGATGTGCTCCTTGCGGGCCCTTTTGCGGTCCTTTGCCTTTTTCTTGTACTTTTCGATTGTTGTCTCGGTGTCCTCCTTTTTCTCGGTGTTTTTCTTCTCACTCAATGCCGGGGTGAAGGTGATCTCCACCCCATCGCTGTCGCCGTCGCCGTCGTCGAAGATGTCCCTTCCCCCGACCTTCAACAAATCTCGGTACTTGTTTTCGTCCCCGGGGGCGTTTTCCTCGTCCGAGTTGTCCAGGGCAAGATACGCCTTGAAGTCCATCTCGTCAATGTCTTTCTGGCTGAAGGCCCTGCTGGCAAACGCCAAGCGGTCCAGCGGGGTTTCGTCCCAGGTGAGCTTGACCTTCAGGTGCTGGAGGGCCGCGGTCTGGAAGGCAACGTGGGGCGTGTAGTCGGCGGGCACGGATGTGCAGGAGTCGCGGGGCGCTGTCTCGTCAAAGGTCAACTCGTCGGGCACGTACCGGAGGTCGAGGAAGTTGGCGGTGGCCTCGAGCTCTAAGCCGTCGCAGGCGTCGTAGATCGTCTTGGCCGCGGCAACGGAGGTGCACACCACCACCGCGTAGTAGTACCGGAGCCGCTGGAGCTGGTACTTGCGCAACAGCCGCAGACTGTACTCCAGGCGAGCAGCGTCCTCTTCTTTGTAAAGGGTTTCGATCGCGCGCTGTCTGTTTTGCGCCTGGTTGAACTTGGACGAGGGGTTGGGAGAGTCGTCTTCAGAATCCTCCTCCTCCGAGACGGGAAGGTTCTCCTCCTTCTTGAAGAGATCCCGCGCAGGGCCCTCGAGATCCTCCTTGGCAAGCCGCTCCTTGCCGTACTGGCTGGGGTAGATCGTGACGGAGTCCACGTTGCCCGGGGAGAAGCTGCTGAGGGTGGCGAAGAGGTCAAGGGCCTTGATGTTGTCCCAGTCCATGTTCACAAGGGCGAGCCTATGGGTCGGGGAGCCCACCTCGGGCGGGGTTTCCTCGATGACGAGTTCTTCAGACTCTGCCCCAGACTCCACCTCGGAGTCCAGCTCGTCAGAGCTGGAGTCCGACATGTCAGAGACGTTTTTGCCTCGAGCAAGGTCGACCAGGCCGTCAGAGGAACTCACTTTTGTCTTGCCATCATCGGTTGATTCATCTGAAGATTCTGAAGATTCTGTTTCATTTGAAGATTCTGCTTCATTTGAAGATTCTGAATCATCCTTTTTGAAATACTTGTCGAAATCCCTTGCGGCGACATTTTCAATGCCCACATCTTGCAAACTCCTGCCGTACCTGTCAATCTTTACTTTTCTGAGATCTTGGAAATCGGACTTTTTGAACCGGTCGTCGAGTTTGATTTTCAAGTTTTTCAGCTTGGGGCGTCTGAAACGCGACCTTTGATGGTCGCCAGAGAATCTTTCGTCTTTCATTTTTTATTTGAGCAGAGCGAGAATGCGAGACACTACGAGGGCAGCGATTTGTGCAATGTTATTCTATTTCTGCATTAAATAAAATAAAAATTATATGAAAATTTTCCCATTTTTTTACCGATGCGGAACCAGCACTGGGGATAATATATATATATATATATATATATATATATATGAATAAATGATCAAAAATTGTCATCATGGTAGTATAATCTAAAGAAATCTCTTAATTTGTTAAACTCCACTTTTGCATTGTCCAAGCTGTTCTTGACGAAAAACACCCATAGTTCGTCTTTGATTGTATTTTTGGAAGATTCGTTGATCAAACGGGACAAGTAGTTGTTGTAGTGGGAGTTGATGGCGGTGAAAAAAGCATCGTTGTCCGGGGTTAGTTCAAAAGCATCGTAGTTGAACAAGTTGCCATAGTTTTGGATGCGTTCGCAGTATTTTTGCAAGGTGAAAAAGCCCAAGGATGAAGCAGAGCCCTTGATGTAGTGGCCATAGTCGCTGACAGAGGTTAGTTGGATTTTGATGTTTTTGGGGTTCTGAAGCTTGGACAAGTTTTTTTCATTGTTGATGCGAAGCTCGTCCTGTATTTCTTGGGAAAAGTCGTGGCCGTGCTGAGTGGGATGTTGTGAGGGCAGTGATGAGATATTGTTGGGGCTGTTGTGGTTTGTATTAGATGTGGAGGAGATGAGGGTGTTGTCATTATTGTTATAATTATTATCATTATTGGGGCTGTCAATGTATTCGGTATTATTATTATTATTATTGATTGTATTATTATTATTATTAGTATTAGTATTAGTATTAGTAGGAGGCCGAGCCATTTGGCTGAATTCATCAGGAACTTCAATGTAGTTAGTTTTGATGATTTTATTGGAGAATTTGTAGTAGTCAATGTTGTTTGGCATGATTTGGGCAAGAATGTCGTCAATTTTGGCAAAGGTGTCCAATACCTGGTTAATAAAGGTGGAAATCAAGTTTTTGGAGAAGCCCATGCTGTCCTCGTCCATGGACATGATTTCCTCAAGAACTTCCCAGTTGATAAGGGACTTGTAGTCTTCGGGGTTGATGGTGGACATGAGTATGAACTATCAAAGGTGGAAGGTATTGAACAACAGGGGGAGAATAAGAATAAGAATAAGAATAAGAATAAGAATAAGAATAAGAAGGAGAGGGAGAAAAGACAAAAAAAGGAAGCAAGAAAATTTTGAAGGAGGAAAAAAATAAAAAATAAAAAAAAAATATTTTATAATATATGATATAATAATAATAATAATAATAATAGTATAATAATAATATAAAATAGAAGGAAGAGGGAAAACTGGAGTAATAAAAGAGAAGAAAGAGAAGAAAGAGAAGAGAAGAAAGAGAATATTTTATTAGTCAATGTATAAACCAATCAAGAGGGAACAGAACAACTTCGTATAATAATAATAATAATAATAATAATAATAATAATAATAATAATAATAATAATAATAATAATAATATAATATAATATATACTATATAATATAATATATAATATATAATATAATATATAATATATAATATAATATATAATATAATATATAAAAAATGTTTTTGTTTCACCCCAATAAAAATATAAAATTATACAAAATACGGGTTACGTCATTCTCCTTCTTCCTTCTTTCTTCTTTATCATATATCATCATATAATAATACATATATCTATCATATATATATCATATATATATCATATATATAATAAACTACCCTTGGAACTCCTTGTAATAGTTGATCATCTCCTCGGTGATCCCCCTCTTGAACCCTTGTAACACCTTCTCAAAGTGCCGCTCCTCCACTTTGTCTGTTTCCAACTTCCTCTCTGCAATTGCATTTGTTCCTGCCTCCTGGCAAATCAACACCACCTCTGCCCCCGAACACCCAACTAACCGCACCGCCAACCTTTCCAAGTACTCTTTACTAACCCCAAACCGCGCCAGCTTCATTTCAAGAATCTTCAACACCCCATCATAATCAGGCACCCCAACGTACACATGCCGGTCCAATCTTCCAGGCCTCATCAACGCTGAATCAATCACCCCAGGCTTGTTGGTGGCCCCAACTATAATCACCCCGTTTAACTCTTCCACCCCGTCAATCTCATTCAACAAGGTGATCAACACATTACTGCTGCTGCTGCTGCTGCCGCCGCTGCTGCTGCCAGCAGCACCACCACCACCATCCCTATCCATGGCTATCGCATCAATCTCATCAAAAAAAACAATACTAGGCGCCGCCGCCCTTGCCTTTCTGAAAATCTCCCTAATGGCCCGCTCACTTTCCCCAACATACTTGTTAAACAACTCTGGCCCTTTTACCGCCAAAAAATTCAACCCAGACTCCGTGGCCAATGCTTTCGCCGTCAACGTCTTACTACACCCAGGCGGCCCGTACAACAACACCCCTTTCGGCGCACTCACCCCAAGCTTCTTGAACGTCTCCCCAGCTTCCAACGGCAACTGCACCATCTCCTTCAACAGCCGCTTCAAATCCTCTTGGCCGCCAATGTCATCCCATCGCACCTCGGGCATCTCCAAATAAATATCCTTCATGGCACTCGGCCTCACTTGCTTCATTGCCTTCATCACATTCTCCGTTTGCAACTCCCGGCTCCCGGCCATGATGCACACCATCACCGCCTCCCTCATCAACGCCATCAAGTCTGCCCCTACATATCCATGCGTCCGCTCCGCCACCCTTTTCAAGTCCCCTGGGGAAATCCCACAATTCTCCATCTCTTTAACCATCTTCCGTAATATATCAAGCCGCCCTTTTTCATCAGGAATCCCCATCTCAATCTCTTTTTCAAACCGCCCAGGTCTTCGCAAGCCTTTATCCACTTTTGACACCAGCACCGTTGCCCCAACAATAACAACTTTCGCCATCTTTTCCATGTTGTCCATCAACTCAAACATTGTCGCCAACACTCGGGCGTCATTGATATTATTATTATCATTATCATCATCATTACTATTATTACCATTATCATTATCATTATCATTATTACCACTCGGCATCATCAGGTCAAGGTCGTCGAAAAGCATCATTGACGGCTGGTACATGGTTGCCTCGCCAAACTTCTCCTGGAGCTTGCCCTCGGCATCCCCAACGTACTTCAGCACGAGCCCCGTGCCGCTCACCCGCACAACGTGCACCGTGTCGAAAAACTCGTTCGTCAACCCGTTCAACACCATGCTCTTGCCCGTGCCCGACGGCCCGTACAAGAGCACCCCGCGCGCAGGCTGCATGTTGAAATGCCGAAACTTGCCTGGATACTTCAACGGAATCTCCACAATCCTCAACAACGTTTCCACCTCCTGCTGTAGGCCCCCAATCTGGCTCATGCCAACAAGCTTCAACTTGCCAATGTTCGGGTATTTTCGCTTCAAGTAGTCCTTGTCACCACCACCACCACCATCCCTAAACTCCACTCTTGTCTTCCCCCGGTCAAACAAATAAACAGGCGACACAAGCCCCTCGTAGTTTTTCTCTTCTTCTTCTTCTTCTTCTTCCTCCTCAATGGCAAGCTTGGCAAAGTCAGACGTCACATTGCAGCTCACGTCAACAATCTCAATCTTCTTCTCGCCAACGGAAAACTCCATGCCCGGCATGATCACCCCGGCATCCTTCAACACCTTCTGCAACGCCTTCTCGTCCACTTGTTCCCCTTCCTTTTTTCCTCCCACCACAACAACCTTCCCGTACGGGGGCTGCCACTTCAACTTCTCCACCACCACCCGGTCCCCCAAATGCATGGCCCCCAAGTATCTCAAATTGCTCGACACCTGCACCGTGTTGTTGGTCTTGCCCGCGTACCGGCACGGGTGCGCTGCCACCGCGGCTATCGCCACCACCCCGCTGTCGCCCACCCGGCCCTGGGGCGACACCTTCACCAAGTCCCCGGCCTTGAGCTCGAGCGTCTTGAGCATCTCCGCGTCGCAAAAGTATGCCTTTGTGGGGCCATTCCCGCTCGGCCGCACAATAAAGCTCTTCGGGGGCTTTACAGTCTTCACAGTCTTCACAGTCTTCTCAGAAGCAGTCTTGGGTGGCATTCTACCTATATATCCTACCTCACCTTACCTGAATGAAATAAAAAAAAAAAAAAAAAAAAAAAAAAAAAAATTTTTATCAAATTGTACACCAAAGGCAGGGGCATTTAAGTACACAAGTGATGAAGAAGCTACTTGTTCGACACTACTGGAACCTCGGGGCCCGCCGTCTCCTCCCCGGGGACGCCGACAAGCTGGTGTACCGCCTCTCGGCGCACCAGTTTCTCGAAACAAGAGCAAGGTCCAAGCAGGGCGTTTTTGACCCCATCCCGCTCCAGGAGGAGGACGCCCTTCTCAGTGCCCCACGGGTGCTCCGCAACGAGTGCCTCTCCATGGTGGCGCTCCCCAAGCGCAGCCTCACCCTCCCGCAGATTGCCCGCCTCAAGGACAAGCAGGCAGTCTTCTCCTTTGCCCTGTACTACGACATGGCCCACGACGTCCAGAGCATCCGCAAGCACTGCGACCCGGACTTCAACAAAAATGACAAAGCGTCATCAAACCCGAACAGTTTATCACCTCTGTCTGCCCTCCAGCAGCAGCACGCCGACGCCGTTGCTGGCATAAAGCGCTTCCTCGGGGAAAGGTACTGCTTGGCAGGCCCCACCGAGGGGGATAATGTGTACTACAAGCTCGCAGATGCCTCCCACTCGTACGAGTTTGCGGGCCTCGCTCTGGCGGGCCTCGCTCTGGCGGGACTCACCCTGGAAAAACTCACTGCCCTTGGGCAAACCCTCTACTCCACCTTTCTCATGCTCTACATGCTCCACCGCCGGCTGGACACCTTGACGCGCGCCTACCACTTCCACAACCCCAACTTTTACTCCGCGTACGACGCGTCTCTCATCAACCGCTTCGACTTCAACCACGACCCGCACTCGCGGTCCCGCGCGTCCGACGACGACGTGGTCGCGGTGCTCAGCCGCCTTGGGCCCTCCAACAGGCCCCTCTTCTCAAGCTTCCTTCTGCACAACGGCGTCCACTTCCCCTTCCTTGCCAGCCACCCGCGCCCGTTCAACAAGCTCCGCAAGCTTTCCAAGATCTACCGCCCCCACCGCCTGAGACAGGCCCTATATCTCCGCAAAAACATCCTCCTCCGGTCCCACGCCCTCCTTCCTTATAACCGCCACTGGAGACGCTCCTGGAAAGCCCAGGGCGCGTACTACAAACAGCACCATTTCGCCCCCGCAAAGGTCTTTCGCCGCAAAAGAGCAGCCCATCTGATGAAGCTCGCCCACCTCCACAACACAAACTTCTTGTTCATGTTGGTTGGCTTGGTGTGTGTTCGCTACGGTAAGGCCAGCGCCGAGTGTTTTATCAGGGAGCGCATCTTGGAGGGGAAGCTTGGTCTTTTTGCGTTGGTTGTAAAGAATTAGGTCGAAGCCATCTTTCAGAGCGAAGCGATGAAAGATGAGCGTAAAATCGCCATCCATTAATCAACTGATCTGGATATTACTATCTTCCATTTATTGATCAATCCAAGAGTATCTGAGCGATCATCCGCCATTCATTGATCAACTGATCTGGATATCAATTCCTGCCATTATTTCGAAAGATGAGCGTTCATTCGCTATTTACTGATCAAATGAATTGAATATTACTATCTGCCATTTATTGATCAACCCAAGAGTATTTGTCTGATCTGGATATCCTAGAGTATTGCCATCTTTCTTCGCTCTGCTCAGAAAGATGAGTCTACTACAGTATGGCCCATTTCCAGTCATGAACTCTGGCAAATATTGCCATTTTGGCGGACACGTTCAAGGGATTATCGATAAAATTCAAGTTGTAAGCTCGTGCAGCGCGCGCTTATGTAATGTTTTTCAAAGAATAAAAATAAACAAAGATGCACTCCCTGCTTAACACCAAGGCAGAGCAAGGGCTCTCTGAAAAAATGAACTTCGCTCTGAAGGTCCTCACAAACTACACCAACCCCGAAAGCCAGGACCCGTCATCCAGCGGTCTTGGCAAACGGCACAAGATGATATTCCAGTTCGGGGCCAACGAGAAAATGTTGCTCAGCATGGCAAAGCACTTTAACGACTGGGGCCAGTTTCTCTTTGTAATCAAGAAGGAGATTGTCGAGCACGAGGTCGACTTGCACCGCGAGGGCGAGTTCTGGTTCAGCTACTGCAAGTTCTTGACCTTGAGCGAGGATGTGTTTGGGCAGGCAGTGCGGGAGATGGACACCGCCAAAGAGCCTCTGGGGCCCACATTAAAGGTCAACGACTGGGTGTTGAAGCCCGACGAAATACGGCAAGATCTTTCTCTGCGCCAGGCAATCTTGTGCAACTTTGGCGGCGTCGTCACCGACATGGAGTGGGTCAAGCACGACGACCACGCCAACACCGAGAATTATCTCTGTGTGGCCGGGGTGTCGTCCGCCGTGTCCTTGGCCGGCCCCGAGCTTCTGGTGTTGAACCCGTATCTCACGCACCTGGCCTTCATGAAGGTGTACAAGTTGTGCTCCGACACCGGGCAGGTGACGTTGGAGAAGACGGTGCGGTTCCCTTGCTGGGGCACCGTGCACTGCATCAGGGCCTTCCCCTGGAGCGGCAAGAACATGCTAGGCCTTTTGTTTGGCGACGGCAAGGTGCGCTTCCTACAGGACTTTACAACGTTGATGCTGTTTGAGATCTCCCTCCCGGAGCCCCACAAGATCATGGCGTTTGACTACCTTGGGGAAAAAGTGCTTGTGGGGACCAACACGGGCTACCTTGGGGAGTTCCTGCAGGGCTCTTCAACCCCAGGGCTCTTTGTTAGGAAAAGCCTCGACCAGATTAGAAAAATCATTGTGCAGCCCGGCATCCTGAATTACTCCCCACCGTTAATCCATCTCTTTGACGCCAGCAACACCTGGAACACCGTGGACTACTACAACATCAACTGCAACAGCGCGGCCGAGGCGCGGCGCCACCCAGTAACCACGATGGTGTGGGGCTACTTGCCGCACCACACGATGGTGGTGCTCCCGAAGCAGTCGTACTTGCGGGCGTCGCACCCGCGCTCCAAGGGCGCCTTGTCGCTCCCGGTCCTCAAGCACCTCAACACCGCGCTCCCCACCCTGTTTGCTGCCTCGACAATGCACCCGTTTGTCCTCAGCGGCGCCAACAACGGCGACTTGGTGCTCGCCAACTCGGTGCACGGGGTGATGCTCAACCAAAAGTCCGGCGCCAAGCACATGAAGCAGGTGGCGCTTTTCCAAGTGGAGTACAATGCTGGGGAAGATTGCTACAAAGTGGGCTGGGGCTACCAATCTCGGCCCACCACGACGTTCAGACCCACGGCGGCACAGTCTTCTTCAAGGGCTGCGTTGTTGAAAAAACACATTGAGGAGGAGATTGACCTGCCCGTGCAGACGGACAACATGGAGCCGTGGGAGCCCACAAGCTTTCCTGCGGAAATGACGTGGAACAGGGTCAAGTGGTGCGAGAACGTTAAAAGCTGCGACTGGTTTGCTGCAAGCTTGGTCAGGGGGTTGCTAGTGTTTGACACCGTGGGATAACCATCTACATTTTCTTTAATCGTGTATTGAAACTTTTTTATCATGAATTACACAACCTTCTCCTTGATGAAAAACAGCTTCAAGTGCTTCATTTGCCAGAGCCCAATGCCCAACAACACTGCGATCTGGAACAAGGTCCATTTGACGATTCTTTCGTTGGCCAGCTCGCTTTGGTCGCGGAACACTGCTTCTCTTTCCCTGATGTTGGCGTGCTCTCTCTTAATGTCCTCGGTCTTGCCGTTCAAGTCGTTGATTTTCCAGAGCAAGTAGCCAAGCTGGTCCATTTTCTTGGTGTCAATGGCGTTGCTGCTGCCAATGACCACGTCGAGGAAAACCCGTATTTTGCGGTCCGGGTGGTTGGGGTAGCGCGGCACCAAGCAAAACTTGTGCTCGCCCGCGTCAAGCGAGGTGAAGGTGAACTCGCCCTCGCCCAGGGACTTCTGGGCCACAACACGGTGGTCATTGTCAAACGTCTCGTCAACCGTGAGGTCGAAGTTGAGGTCGCCGGGCTTGACGTAAAGAGTAGTGGTGGGTTGTTTTTCCATCACGTCGGCGTCGTACTTGATCACCACAAGGGTGTTGGCCGGGAGCTCTTCAAAGAAGCACCGCTTCTTCAGATGCTGTGTGTAGAAATGGAGCGCCTGTGTGAGATGTAGAAGGAGCAAGAAAAAAATGGGGAAAGTGGTGGTCTTCATTTTGTACGTGGCTGGAAAGCTTCTTTATTCTGGTTCTATGTATGATAATAATAATAATTGATTTTTGTTGATTTCGCTGCCGCGAAAACGGGTAACGGGTAACTGCTAAACCGTAATGTTGAGCTGCCACATTCGCATCAAGACATCGTCAACGGCCTCGTCCAACTTGCCGCTGGTGTAGGCATCTCGGGCATTGCTCTCCATGTGCTCTTGTAGCGCGTTCAACTTGGCGTAGCTCACGGCGCTGTGGTTCACCTGGAGCTGGACAAACGCCTCAAAGGATGCGTTCATGTAAGGGGTTCTCAAGTCGAGCAACTTGGGCAAGTCGCGCTTCAACTGGGTGTTGACCGACTGGTAAACCGCTTGCGCCACCTGCAACTGTTTTTCGCGCTTCTTCAAGTCTTCATCTTCATCACCCGCTTTCGCCCTTAGTTTCTTCACTTTGGAGCTCAACTTGTCAAACTCGACCTTCTTATGCTCGCGCTTGACCATGGCGTCGTCAATCTCCTGCAAGTGGCTGTTGAAGTGGATGATCGGGTGGAACACCGTTTTCTTGAAGTTGCTGTTGAAGGCGTCCATGGCCTCGTGCTCGAGCTCCTGCATCGTCGCGCGGTACTGCTCAACGAAAACCGGCGGGGTCTCGAAAAAACGGCTGAACAAGGCGACAATCTCAATGTGGGACCGGGTGGCAAGAAGAAAGCACTCAAAGTACCCGCGGATGTTCTTTTGGAGTTTCAAAGACTGGGCCTCGAGCAGCTTGTGTTTTTGCTTGCACGCCTCGTACTCTGGGTCGGGGCTCGACTCAATGTACCCGGATCGGATGAGGGCCTGGGTGGCGTTTCTGTTGATGGACTTTTTGATGTTTTCCCACATGGTGTGAAGTCAAGAGGAGGAGGAGGAGCATTAAAGAAGAGAGAAAGATCATTTTCTACATCTTATATTGAATGAGAATGCCTTTTTGTGCACAAAATTGATCTGTCATATAAATAAAACGCATGTTAATTTGAGGGCAAACGGCAGACTAGTTAACCGAGCATTGTTAGATAGCGTATAGCCCAGAGGTGCTCGCAGATCTCGAGGTGCGGTGTGGCATGGCAGCAGGCAAAGGAACACAATGGAAATAATGAGAAGAACAAAATAGTGGATAGTTCTAAACTGTATCCCGCCTCCTCGGTCTCTGTACAATTTCTTCATTATATTTACATATATATATATATTCCGTGTTTTCCTCTTTTCTTCCTCTTTTCTATTTTTTATTTATTACCAATTGACTCTGAATAAACTACAGGTAATCAAGACTAAACATGGAAAAGGGATCGGCAAACGACTACTACAATAGACCACCGCCTCCGCAGGACAGGGGGGTGTTCAACCAGCCATATCAACAAGCACACCACCCGCAATACCAGCAACAGCAACCATATGAGCAACCATACCAGCAGCCTTACCAGCAGCCATACCAACAGCCTTACCAGCAACCGTACCAGCAGCCATACCAGCAGCCCGTTTACGTGCAACAGCGGCCTCCTCAGGGTGGCAATGACACTTGTCTTGCGGTCATGTTTGCAACCTGTGCCGCCTGCTGCTGCCTTGACATGATGTTCTGAGAAATCTATAAGATGGGACCACTAATGGAATCTAATGGAATCAATAATGAATAATTAATAATAAATAATGATAATGAAAGAATACTAGTAGCCATCCGAGAAGCCCTTTGCAAGTGTGCCGAGGGTGATTAGCACATCACATGATGTATCATCACATGATGTAATAGTCACATGATGATGTATTACGTGGCACGTGACATCTGATTGGCAGGCAGGGTGACCGCCTTCCTCTCTCTTGTTTCCCAGACGGGGTAAAAACCCAACAAGAAATTTACCCGGCTTTATCCTATTACCTGATCCAGGATGAAACAATCCCAAAACAGCACTCCAGTCAACAAGCCACGCCATTCACTACTCAACACACATTCCAGAGCTACGTGCTTCTGATCGCCCAAGTGGTGGTCCATATGAGCCCATCCTATGGCTATAATATATATATATACTTACTTATATATATAGAATCTACAATTACACTCTGTTTGATATCCGTGTACACCAACAAACGCTTCTTTATTTAGCTTTCATGTAAAGCCATACACAAAACAAACCGTCCAAGTAAACCACAACAATCTTTCTTTCAATCTCTTTTGATCTCTTTTGATCTCCCAGTATCCTTTCAAGATAGGAGAAACCAAGTGTGAAAACAGCAAAACAGTGCTAAAAATATCAAAGCATTTTATCATTCATCTTTGAAGCAAAACGTAGAAACTTAGGGAAAGAA
The DNA here is from genome assembly GCA_002895615.1 of Saccharomycopsis sp. UWO(PS) 91-127.1. Taxonomy (NCBI): domain Eukaryota; kingdom Fungi; phylum Ascomycota; class Saccharomycetes; order Ascoideales; family Saccharomycopsidaceae; genus Saccharomycopsis; species Saccharomycopsis sp. UWO(PS) 91-127.1. Next base: position 890,830 of record JNNM01000008.1, read on the forward strand.
AAAAATAAAATCCACTCTAAAAAATTAACTCTAAAGTTTGAAGAGAAAAAAAGGGAAAAGGGAAAATTTTCTCAACTTTTGGACTTCCATCAAATCTTTTGTTCCTTCTTTGTTCGTCCTTCCCTCCATTGCAAATACTGTTGTCCGCCATGGAAGAACAAAAGAACGAAATCGTGGTGCCTAATGTTGGCGGAACCGACATTAGGGAAACAAACAACCTCAAAATGAACAACTACGCCTCTGACAACCCGATACACACCACCTTGACCAACACCACCTCCTTCAACGAAAGCTACTACTCCTCCAGCGGCAGGCTCGACCGCTTGCCAACCTTGTTTGAGGTCTTGAACAAAAAGACAGAAACCCCTGTTGACTTGTGGTCCTTTTATGTGTTTATGAGAGACGAGCAACACGCGGTGGATTATCTTGACTTTTGGATTGACGTGGTGTCGCATTTGGCATTGTGTAAACAATACGTCAAAGGTTTAAGGGAAAGCGTGTTGTTGAGTGAGAAGCGCAACACCAACTCCAAGTTTTTGCCCGGTCAATCCACGGGCCAGCAGCAGCAGCGTGTGGGCACCACCGGCTTTGAGTCTGGTGGCTACAGCGTTCCCCCAATAAACAGCGACCCGAAAAACTACAACAGTTACCATTCAGAAGGCACAAGGTTACCAAAGACAAACTCCATTTCCTCCTCTGTCTTGTTGGAAGCTCTTATCAACGAAGGGGTTCTTGACGAACGCAATTCCAAAAGATTGTCCTCTTTTCTCAGAGGCGAAGAGCCAATAAACGACCAACGTTTCAGCGAGTTGTTGGAAAAATTGCAAAAATCGGACATTGAAAACAGCACCAGTGACGACAACCTCAACACCACCTCTGATAATAACAATAACAATAACAATAGTAGCAGCAACAACAACAGCAACCACAACACTTTGAAGAGCTTGGTTCCCGAACTTCAACGGGTGTACAACCGTTATTCCCAATCCACCGCATCCAACAAGAATTCAATGCTCCAGTATCCCTCTTTAACAGGCGCCCCTCCCTTGCCGGACGACATCAAGATCAGTCCAGAGGACCTTGAGCGCATCATCAATGAAGACGCTGCAGGCGCTGACATTTTGGGCTCCAACAAGGTTGAGCGTGAAGATTTGCGTTCTTCATCCAGAAGAATCCTCGTTACCTATTTCATTGACAACTCTGAAAAAAAGCTTCAGCTTCCGGAGAAAATCATTCGCCAAATTCGCCATGCCATCGAGGTGCAAGGCCGTGATGACCCCGAGGTGTTTGACGAGGCCCGTGATTACGTTTTCCAAGCCATGGAGCGCGAGGCCTTTCCGAATTTTTTGAAATCTGCTGCTTTGAACAACATCACCAACAAATCGTTCAATGTCCGTTTGATTGCCGGGTTTTTTTTCTTTTTTGTTGCGTTCTGGGTGGGGTACACGTTGATCTTTCTTGGGTACTCGCCCAAGCACGACCGTGCCACCGTCACGGTTCCGTTCTTCTTGGGCACTTATTGCTTGATCACCGCGCTCTTCAAGTTGGACCCGGTGTTGTGTTTTGCCGGGTATGCCGAGTCCAACGCCTCGACCAACAAGCACCATTTCATCCAGTTGAAGGAGCCGTATGTCAGAAAATTGCTCTGGCAAAGAAGCATATGGGTTGTTGCCGTGACGTGTGTGATCAGCGCGTGTTTCTCAGTGTTGTTTGCCTTGGTCCCGGGCCATAGATTATAATCCTTTCCTTCTTTCATCACTTATTCACTTACTCACTTACTCACTCAACTCCAAAAACTTAATACTCTCCCACTTTCTCTTCGTTTCTTCCTCCTCCTTTTATTAGACTGCTCCTTTTTAAACTTGTTTTATTGCTATTTCGTTAATTACAGATTGTACTTCATAAAGAACTTTGATAAGTGTAATCACACCGACCCCCCGCTCTGGTTCTGGCCAATCAAGCCCGCCATCTCCAAGAAGGCCTTCTCCTCCCCCATGCTCTTCAAGTTGACCCTGTTTCTCTTTTCTGCCTCGCGCTCCTCCCACGCCCACCGCGCCAACTGCTGCTCAAACACCTCGCCCGACCCAATGCCCCACACCTCGACCTCGCCCACCTGGATCTTGCAATCTGCTGCTGCCGCGGCTGCCTCGTGAGGCGCTGCCTCGTGAGGCGCTGCTTCGTGAGGCGCTGCCTCGTGAGGCGCTGCTTCGTGAGGCGCTGCCTCCTCGCTTTTGTAGTCCAACCCGTGATGGAACAGCCCTGGCACGCTGCGCACGTGGCGGAACACCGCAAACTCCAAGTTCTCGTCCACCAAGAAGGACACGTTCCCCGGCTGGAACTCCGTCACCTTCAGCCGCTTCACAATGGGCTGCTGGCACCCAAACGCAATCCCGCCCCCCACGGTGTTGAAGTACCCCTCGGACGTCGGCTTCCCCTTGAACTCGTTGTGGTGCGGGGCGAGCTGGAACATCTTCAAGTCAACCCCGCCGCCCATGAAGTTCTTGTTGGTCTTGCGCCAGGCCAGGGGAACGTACACCCCAAAGGTCACTGTCTCGCCCATGAGCTTGCTGCTGCTGCTGGAGGCCACGGCTGTCTTTGGATACCGCGAGTTGAACTTCTCAAACTTGGTGTGCTTCAACGCGTACTGCGTCTCGTTCAAGATGGTCCTTCCCGACACGAGCATGATGGTCGGCGCGTTCCAGTTGAACACCTTGTACTCGAACGACTTCATGGAGAACCCGTGCTTGGAGCCGAGGTACAAGTTCCGCAAGTTGTTGAGGTTCAATGGGCATGTCGGGGCGGAGATGGTGGTGGAGGTGGTTGTTCTCATCTTGGACGGGTCCTCCTCTCCCTTCTCAGTGTTTGCTGCGAAATTGAGGAACACTGCCAAGTGCGCAGTCGTCTCGAGGGTCATCAACTTGGTCTCGGCAAACTGCTCGTCCTTGTCAACGGGCTGCGTGGCAGTCTGCTTGTACAATAGTGCGAGCACCACGTTGTGCAAGTTGTGTGGCAAATAGGGGCAGGTCACGCTCATCAAAATGTGTATTTCCCTGTATGGTAGCATGCAGTTCTTGTCAAGGAGCGCTCTGGCTGGCTTGTCCGGCTTGACCGACTTCAATATGTTGTAGGCCACGACTTTGAACCGGTTGTACTTGCGGCTTTCCAAGTTCTCCCCCAGGAAGTGGCCGATTTTGGCGACAATCTCGCCAATGTTGCGTGGCTCTTGCTTCACTAACGTGGTGCCGTTTCTGTTCACCTTCACCGAGGATGGCAGGTAGAACGCTTGAGTCAGGGCGCTCATGGTGCAGAGCAAAAGCGTGATGAAGTTGAGGTAGTACGTGCTGGGCACCTGGAACTGCTCAATGTTGCCGAGCGGCTCGTAGTCAACAAACACGGGGAAGGTTGCCCAGGTGAGTGCTTTTCGCCCGGTTTCACTGCTGCTGCTGCTGCTCGGAATTGAGCACTTGTAGGTGGCGGTCCCGTTTTTTTCGTCAAACTCCTTGATGATCTCAAACAGCAGCAGCTTTGAGACAAGCTTGGGCTTCTCAGTAAGCACCGCAGACGAGGAAGCAGAGGTCTCGTTGTGGCAGCAGTCCTCAATGCCTTCCTGAAACCCTACGATTGCAAGACAAACAAAGATGATCTTCGATATATCGTAGCTTTTCCCCAAGATTGCGTGTCTCTTGTTGTTCAACAACAAGCTTTGGATCTTCACTATTTCATCAAACGTGAACACTAGCTCCCCCTCCTCCTCCTCGTCATGAACAGAACTGATTTGCAAAAATGGGTATCTCGCCAAGACCTTGAGAAACTTGAAGAAGATCTTGTAGATTGGAACCTCTGGCGCTATTTTGAAGAACTCGTTCAACTGCAAAACCTGGATGGCCAGATCATCCTTGACATCGAGGTTGGTTTTCAAGCAATGCAACTCATACGCGTCAAACTTGCTCAAGCAGGACTGGAGAAAGAGATCATTGATCGCGGAGGTGGTGAGATACGTCGGGGAGTCGGTGCTGCGGTTGCTCTCGGTGCTGCTTCCTTGGCCCATTGCGAGTTGCAGGATACACTTTGATGGCAAGGTCTTCAAGGGCAATCAAAAGATTACGAGTAAAAAAATGCGCACGTGACAGTATCAGGTCATTTACTTACATAGAGATGACTACTCTGCAAAGATGTCATCAAAGAACGACTTGCCCTTCTTCTTCTTCTTCTTCTTCGGTGGTTTTATGTTGGGAGTGTCAGGAAGTGGGATGGATTTTGGCTCATTTCCCTCGATGGATTTCAAGTACTCCTTCATGTCCTCTTTGCTGACTTCCTGGCCCTTTTCCTCAGTGTCTGCGGAGCTTCCAGAAGGCACCGCACGCTTTCTATCATTGACAGCAACAACACCACTTTCGGGGCCAAGCAACGCTGCGAATTTCGCCAAACTGGCAATCAAGGCAAAGCCAAGGGTGATGAACTGTGCGGCTGACAATATCCCATTGAAGTGGCGATAGCAGTGGGGCACAATGTGTCGGGCAAAATGGGCCACTGTATTTTTGAACTTGAGCTGGGTTTCTAAAAGGTGGTGTTTTTCACTGTACCTCTTGACAAACGCTCTCTTGGACTTCAGCTTTGTGAGGGTGTTGTTCAACTTGGTGGCGACTGCCCGCTGGTGGTCCCTGTTGGCAAAGTCTAGCAATAGGATGTTTCTCGTATACTTGTGGAGCTGCTGGAGGGCCGGCCACCAGGACGCACCCCGGAACTGGTTTTTGTTGTGGATGTAGAGAAGATGGAGGATGTTGAACTCCTTGTGGAGCTCAAGGCTGACCTGGGGGGGTAGAAGGCTGGGCACTTCGGACATGGTGCGTAGTCAGTGCACATTCACCGTGCAACTTGACATTAAGTTGAAGAAAAATTTTGTCGGAGCCCTCCAGAAAACGCCCGACCAGAAATTGATGAGTATTGATCATTGTTGCTGGCAGTACACACAATAGCCCCACGATGGGCCTGTACAGGGAAAATAGCACAGGCTCTAGCTCATTGCGCAAACAGAGATTGAGGTTCCAGAGCACAATAAGCTTTGCACGTTCCTCGTCATTAGCCTTGTTTTAGGCTTGTTTTATCCACGTTTTTCGGCAAGCTGCTAAAGGGCGTGTGACACATTGGCATCGTTAGCAGACTTGGTGGCTGCTGGCTGGGGTGGCCGCCGACGCCGCTGCAACACACTGTACAGGAGTTGAAGGTTATTATTATATCCATTGGATCCATTCATTACAAATGTCGGCCTGCCTTAGTAATGTAGCGTATAAGTACAATATATCCTGCCCTTTCTTTCTACTTTGCTTCTTCCCCATGTCAAGTATATTATCATCATCAAACCGTTAGTAATGGACGACATAAAATACGTGCCACTCCCATCAGTGGACTCCCGCAGCGTGAAGCTGCTTTTCCAGCCCGAATTGCCCCTCCTTCGGGGACAGAAAACGGCGCCCAAGCGGAAGCAGCTCTTGCTAGGGCTCGCGGGCACAACGTTGTTCGCGTTCCTTCTATGTCTCTTGGGCTGGGCCTCTTCTTCTTCTTCTGCTTCTTCTCCTTCCTGTGACGACCTCGCATCTTCTCCGTTCTTCCTATACGATTTTATGAACAGCATGCTCAGATTCGACGCCAAGTCCCCGAGCTACGAGAGCCCCGAGGGTGCCTTGTCGCTCATTTATGGCTCCCGGTACACCGGCGACAACCTTGTCGAGATGGTCAACGGCAACAATTACAACTTCTACAATATACACTCCCACAACGACTACTGGAGACCCAACCCATTGTTCGATGCGCTTGAGAGAAACTTGAAAAGCGTCGAGGCCGATGTGTGGTACAACAAAGATTCTGGCGAGCTTTACGTGGGCCATCACAGCTACGAACTTTCCAAATACCGCACTTTTTCCTCGTTGTACGTCTCCATGCTCAAGTTGATGCTCGACGATGTCAACCAGCGCTTCGATTCCCCCCAGGTAGGCGTATACAAGAACTTCCCCAACAAATCCCTCAACCTTTTAATCGACATCAAAAACACCGAAGGTCTTGCCTCGTACAAGCTCATTCTTTGCAAAATCGCCCCCCTTGAGAAATACCTCAGCTACTACGACATGGAAGAGAACAAGTTTGTGGAGAAACAGATCAACATCATTCTCACCGGTAACGTCCCAGTTGACCACATCCTTGAGGAATCACCTTTTCCTCGAAGACATGTATTCATCGACTCCGAGCTTCTTTCCGATACCCAGCACCGCGGGCTCACGCTTCTTTGCTCCACAAGCTTCCATCGTCTTGTGCGCGGCGGCGGCGTTTTGGGCCGCTTTGGCTTCAGCCGCGACCATCTTTCCAACGGCCTTATCTCCGACGAAGAAGTGGCAAAGCTAAAGCAAGCAAATGACAGACTAAGCGAGTTTGCAAACTCAACTCAAATGGCCATTGGCTCGAGAATCTGGGGAATGCCATCCAACGCTCAAGCCCGCTCTCCATTCAAGCTGCTCGCAGGCCTTTTCAAGATCTTCCTGCCTCAAGTCATTGACGACGAGAATATGTGGAGAGACTTGATGGTCCACGGCGGCTTGAACATGATGAACGTTGACGATTTGGACAGGGGGGTTGAAATCTACGAGAAGATTTCGCACCTCATCACATAGATAGATTGCTTTTTTTCCTTTATAGAGCGTTATTTATATAAGATAATACATTTCTGATTAGATCTCCTCTTCTCGGTGGTTGTTCAACACATGGTAGAAAACATCGTACTTGCAGAACGGGCAATCGCAGACAAATCTCTCGCCCTGGTTTGCGGTGTTGGGGCCCTTAACAAAGAACCATTCATTGATACAAGCCGAGTGGAAACGGTGCTCACAAGGAAGCTTTTTCACCACACTTTGCCCGTCAACGAGGGCCTCCAAACAGATGCCACAGCATTCCTCATCGGGATCCTCGGTCGTTCCCACTGAGGCCCTTTTGAACGGCTTTAGAAGTAGCGTCGATATCGATAACTTCAAGCTTCCTTTCCTCTTTTCATCACCCCCCAGGGTGTTGTTCCTCCCATTGCCACCTGCCATGTACACCTCGTCGGGCACTTGTGTCTCGAACATTTTTCGGAACCTGCGCAACCGGTACGCCCTGACCCTCTCGTTGTCCCCTAGCCCTGATCCTCGCCCTGATCCTCGCCCGCCATTTTCGACCCCCATGAGTCTCTGCCACCACGTTTGGTCGCCCACCACGCGGGCCTCTTCCTGAAACAACCGCTGCCGGTTGCGCATGAAGTTGTCCATGCTGTCGAGCGACTGGTTCGCTTGCTTGAGCTCATGGTGGAGGTACTGCAAGGTCTTGAGAAGAATAAGGAGCATCAACACCAAGGAAAGCCCATTGGTCAAGCTCTCCGAGCTGACTAGCTTGCTCACTAGCTTGCTCACTAGCTTGCCCGACATTGTCGTCTATTCTCAGGAGATGGTACTACAATCAACTGTGTGTTAAATGCCATCTGCGTTTTCACCACCCGGCTTTTGATCTAGCCCTTTAAGGTTTTTTTCGCATTGCAACTTTCCTGTGTTTGTGATCATGAACAGCAAGCCAGAAGGGAGAATTTGACATGTCGGACCAGGAGCAAATGGATATAGATGGTGAGTGGTTTGAATCAAGATTTGACTTGTTTCGATGGCAGTGCCTGCCACAGATGATCTAGCTTTTTTTTTTTTATCGAACGATTACTAACGCCTACAAGTCCCGAAGGATGATGAGGTGGTGGAGACCAAGGTTGATGAGGTGGTGGAGACCAAGGAGGTTGTGAAGAAGCAGAAAAAGTCCAAGCGGCCAAAGTTCGAGGTGCACAAGTGGTCCGCGGTGGTGTTCTGGTCCTGGGACATTGTTGTTGAAAACTGTGCCATTTGCCGAAACCACTTGATGGAGCCGTGCATTGAGTGCCAGCCAAATAGCATGAACTCGAACAACGAGTGCATCACGGCGTGGGGGTCGTGCAACCACGCGTTCCACTTGCACTGCATCACCCGGTGGTTGAAGACCCGTAACGTGTGTCCGTTGGACAACAGAGAGTGGTCTTATGAAAAGTACGGCAAGTGATGGTGAAGGTGGGGAGGGAGGGATATTGGTAAAGGTGTATTTTCTACGTTAATGCTTCAATGCTTTTGAATGTAAACTGTCCTTATTTGGCTTGGAAGTACTTGGGGTTCCTTGGGAATGAGCCCATGACTTTGACCTTTACTTGGTTGAGCTGGCGCAATTGTTCCAAGCAGCGGGCCACGTTGGGGGCTGCAGCGTTGCCCCAGAACTCCATGAAGAAGACGTATTGCCACTGGAGCACCTGCGACGGCCGCGTGCAGATCAGCGCCAAGTTGATCCCGTGGTGCTTGAACACGCTCAATGCATCGCAGAGCATGCCCACGTTGTCCCTGTCGAAGGTGACTCCTATCAACGTGACGTGCTGCTGCTGCTGCTGCTGCTCACTCTGGGCTCCCTGGGGCTCTTCCTTGTTGCTCAAGATCAAAAACCGGGTGGTGTTGCTCGTGTCGTCCTCAATGCCGCTCTCGACGATCCTGAGCCCGTACTGCTGTGCCGCCGCTTCGCAGCAAATGGCCCCCGTGGTGTACACGCCCCTGGCTTCGTCCTCCAAGACGAGCTGGGCAGCCCGGGACGTGGAGGAGGTGTCGATCCTGCCGACGCCGCTGCCGCACTTTTCCTCAAGGAACCGCGTGCACTGGGTCCACACCTGCGGGTGCGAGTATATCTTTTCAAGAGGGGAGGAGGGCAGCAGCAGCATCTTGCTTGCGACCAAAGTGTGTTTAATCCTCACAAACTGCTCACCGCATACTTCGAACGTTGCGGCGCCTGCCGTGGCGGCCCCTGCTGCGGGGAAGAAATACTCTCTTAGCAAGTCGTACGAGAAGGCAACCTGGCCGTTTGTCGAATTCTCCAAGGGTATCACCGCGTAGTCAACCTCTTTGTTATGGATGGCGTTGAAGCAGCTGGAGATCGACTCCTGCGGCAGATACGTGACTCCGCTCCCGCTTCCAAACAGGTCCAAGGCTGCCAAGTGAGAGTATGTCCCTGGAGGCCCGAGGTATGCTACGGACGTCATTGGGTGGTCATTTAGTCCTTACTTCACGTCATTCGCTCAATTGAATGGGAAACTTTCTGAAGTTTTTCATTCTTCCGGGCACGTGATGAGCACCACAACCTCTTCTCGATGAGCACTACTTATTGCTGAGCATTATTGCTGAGCAGCATTGCTGAGAAGTATTGCTGGATAATTTTTATTGCTGAGCAGTGGTAAGGAGAGAGACCTTGATTAGAAAAGCCAACCCTTGAGGTGCACGGCGTGTCCTTGGATGTTTGCCTCATCCGCTGATCAGGAAGAACAGGGCCTGCATCATGCATAATGTTCCATGGGAAGTTTCAGATTCAAGTCTTTCAACATTACATGATTTTGTAGTAAATTCTTTGTTAAATGAGTAAAAACGAAGTGAAGCAGACAAACTGTTGGTCAACAATAGTAGGTCTTTTTATAAAAATGGTCTATGTAGGTGATAAATAATAATGCTAGTAATGAACAAAAAGAATTGAAAAATGTATGGGTAAATGCATGGTTTTCAACACATTAATGAGTTCAACTTCATTTTTTGGTCAACAGGCTCCTCCTCCTCCTCGTCGCCAGACTTCATTCTCTTGAATCTTCTGGAGGTGTAGCCGTTTTCGTTGGCGTGTGTTCTGTAGTGCTGCATGCAACTGTCGCTTCTAGCAAACTTGGACTCGCAGCCGGCAAACTGGCACTTGTACTTCTTTTCGCCAGTGTGCACCTTCTTGTGTCTGGAAAGGTTGCCCGCGGTGTTGAAGCCTCTTGCACAGACTTTGCACTTGAATCTCTTTTCGTTGGAAAGCTGGCCAACAGAAGGCATGGCAGCGGCGGCAGCGGCAGCGTTGGCTTGTTGTTGCTTGTGTATTTGCAAGATCTCGTTGTTTCTGATCACCTGTGCCAACTGCTGCAATCCGTTCATCAGTGGTACTTTGCCCACCGGTGATATCTGCTGTTGCTGCTGCTGCTGCTGTTGAAGTTGAATTTGCTGTTGGAAAGCAAGCGGGGCAAATCTCTCTTGTTGGTACTGTAATGGAGAAAGCTGCTCGATTCTATGGGTGGTCTGGGCTTGTTGCAACTCTCTGTATGGGTCTTCAAGTTGGACCTTGGAGTAGTTGTAATTGCCCAAAAAGGTGTATTGTTGTTCGCCGTCTCTTGTTGAAGGAGAAGATTCGACAGAAGCAATCCCTGTTCTCAACGCCTTGAAGTTCGAGTTCTCCAAGTTCAAGGAGTTCATCATTGGGTTTTCAAAACTCAAGGTTGTTTGGGTGTCATCGTGCTGTGGTTGGGCTGCTTGTACTTGTACTTGTGGTTGTGGTTGTGGTTGAGGTTGGGCTGCTTGTTGCTGACCCTCACTGGCTGGAGCGATGGACTGCAACAAGGACTTGAACGACGGCAATTTGAGCAGCTGTTGATGGGCAGTCTCTTGGGCTCTTCTGCTGGGAGACTCCACATCGGAGCTGTACACAGAGTCGCTGTACGTGTAGTTGGATGGGAGCTCGGCGACGCTGTATGTGCTGCTCAAGCCGCCTGGGCTGGTGGTGGCAGAAGAGCCGGCACTGTTGCTGCCGTCATTGAGACCCGGCAATCTCTTTGGAGTGACCTCGGACAAGAACTGGTCGTACGACTTGTTGTTGACCGCTTCTTGTCTTTGGGCTTGGTAAAGGTTCACTTGTTGGAGAGACATTATTAATATTGAAAGCTGAGTTTGAGAATGGGAAGAATATCAGTACCACGAATGTATCTCACTAGAGAGGGATATCGATCGTCTTATATATGGTGCTCCATTGTGATCCACAGGGAGAACAGAACATGTATCCGTTGGAAAATATATTTGGTAAAATGCACAACCATCGGGGATGCAGGTTGCGCTCCCACGGTAACTGCAGGCTTCAGCATAGAATGAATTGTGGGAACTGCTGCGACCAGGGCCATTTTTTTTTCTTTCCCCAACTAGTGGGTGGTCCACTGCGAACTCTCTACTTGAGCCTGATCCATTCCATTGTCTAGGGCTCACCGCTTTCTTTGTTCTTGTTCATCTCTCTTTCCATGAATATTGCAGGCGCAGGTAGATATGGCATTAAATTGTAGTCGAAGACCGCAACTATTGCACCGGCCATTTACGCTCCCAGACCATCACTCTGGTGTTTCCTGTAGCAGTCAAGTGCTGGCCAAGTGGGGATAGTGAAGTGTTGACGGTACCGAGTTTCCTCGGTTGGTCTGTTGCTGGTTGGACTCGAATTGTAAAAAAAGGAGGAAACACTAAAATATGCACCAAAGTACCAAGAACAGTTCATCAGCAATGAACAATGGTAGGAAGGCAGCACAATGAAATGAATGGCAAAGAGGTTTCACCGGGGGAGGCAAAGCATGGCATCCACCTTTGTCTGGCCATTATTAATTTACTCCAGAGTAACTCACTCTAGAGTAATTCACTCCAAAGAGAAATTCACTCCAGAGTAATCCACTCCAAAGAGAAGTTTACTCCAAAGAGTAAATCACTCTTTCCCTGGTCAAAGCTTTGCAAGGGTCTATTAGTCAGGGACCGTAGCGTGGTTCAACCATCCAAGGGCACACCCATATTTTAGCAAAACGCACTCGAAACGGATGCAACCATTATTTTACAAAAATAGAACCGCCGTTAAGTTGAGAAAGGGCAAGCAGCATGTTTTGTTCTACATGTCGGAAATTGTATGGGTTTATTGTTTAGTTTATATCTAGATTCTAGTTTATTTAGGTAGGGGTGTCGAGACTCAAGAAGTGGTGTCGTCAAAAGCAGTGCTTGTGGCTGTGGAATAGTCAGAGTCATCGGCAGTTTGGCTGGCTTGACTGTAATCATCATCAGAGCTTGAAGTACCTTGACTGGTACCTTGACTGGTACCTTGACTGGT